>JAJTUV010000846.1:292500-522723 GCA_021653895.1 Mastomys natalensis | reverse complement strand
GTTAAAAGTGTCCCCTGTGCCCTGCCGAGGAAACTGAACAGGTGTCACTTGTCACTGATCCTCAGTTCCAGTTAGGGAATTGGTATGTCTTTGTCCTCCCACTCTGTAGACAACCGGTGTCTGTGCAAAAAGTTACCCGGGTAGGTATGTGTAATATATGCTCTAAGCACCCCCTTTTAAAACACGGAGCAAGCAGAATCTCACTCACAGTCGTGAATAGCTCCTCAACCTCAATTCTGGAGGATTCTCACAATGACTGGCTTGCCCAGAACTGGAGAAGTTGGTTAGGGTCAAGATATACACACTAGAGGGTGGAAAGTCCAGGCCTTGGAATCAAAGATGAGACTCTAGAACATGGTTCAGGGTGACCACCAAGTAGACAGTCTGCTAGTGATAGGTTCAGGTAGTCAAGTTAGGTGTGGGATGGGAAGGGGTAGGGTATTCAAGAGGGTTCTGGCCCAAAGAGCTGAGAGAAGGTGAGGCCATAGTAAATGAAGAGCCATTCACCTCCCTCCAGGCCACTGCTTCTGCTGCTCCAACTCTCACAGTTGAGACAGAACTAGCAAGAATGTTTTGTGAGTGTGTATATGTAAATTAGGTTATAAATAAGGATATGTCATGCGTACATGTAAAACAACTCCTACACCAGAGCAAACAGTCCATATACTTCTGTCTTTGTTGGTGGTCATAGGGTAGAGCATGCCAAGAAAAACCTGAACTCTTCTATTCCAAAGGCTACTTTGCTGTTTAACTTGAGTACTTCTCTGATCACAAGGTGTGATCTATTTACCTCTTCTTTGGTTCTAGGTGGATGCTATCTAAGACTTGCTTTGAGCTCTGGGTTCATCACTCCAGAAGCACTGTGGTTTCACTCCAATTTCTTGGAGACTAGCTACCACGAGAAGCTCAGCCTGACACTGAAAAAGGACAGTCTACATGGATGGAAAATCTACTTAGGGACTATGGCACCCTCAGCCCACAGTCAATATCGCAAGACTAGCTTGGAAGGCCATTTGGACATGCCACTCCTCATGGAACACTCTAGGAAAAAAAAATACTCAAGTTGCAGAGAGACAAGCCATCCTTCTGAGTGTATCTCTTTGTGAGCAATAAAGGGTGGAAATGATCCCAAGCCACTGGGTTTAGGGTAGTCCCTATAGATGGCAAATGAAACAACTAAGTAAACGGAAGTGGGTTAGCTTATATTAATTCAGAGTGTCATTGGGTTCTGAGAGTCCATGGCCTCCATTTCCACTTCCCAGACATTCTGACATCTAGGCGCTCTCCCCTTCAGCAAGTCAGGAGACAATTTTATCCCGTCATGTGTCCTTTCATAGATGCCAGTCCCATCAAATTGGCAATATTGACCAAGACAAACAAAACCTGTGTCTCAGGCTGGGTAAATGGCCCAGAGAGTAAAGCACTTGCCACTTAAATATGAGGACCTGAGTTTAAATCCATAGAGCCCATGTAAAGTCAGACACAATAGCAGGAATGTTATGTATGGTATAAGCTATGATAGTCATGTTTAGTTTTGAAGATGTGACTTTATTAAGCACAGCAAGCCAAAGAATAAATAAAAATTGAGAGGAGAGAGAGAGAGAGAACACAAAAATACAAATTGGACACTCAAAATATTCAGCAGAAATCAATCAACTGGGGAAGTCCCTTAGAAGCAGCCAGATAGAGTTCTCAACCAAGTAATTCAGGGCCCTGGCTTTTTCTGAGTAGAAGACTCTGAATTCAAGACTATTACAGCTTGCAGCTGTGAGATGCATGTCTTGCTACTGGTGAAAATATTTTCTATAGTTTAAAATATGTTCAGTTTGGGAATATCTGACAGATATGTGCCTAGGACAACAATAACAGGGCTCTACTTTTTTTTGTGTATGGGATTTAGTGTGAAAGTGTTCTCTTAAATGGACTTGTTTATTGTTTTGATTTTTTTTCAGAGAAAGTTTCTCAATGTAGCCCTAGCTGTCCTGGAACTTACTCTGTAGACCAGGCTGACTTAGAACTGAGAGATTCACCTGCTCTGCTTTCCCAGTGCTGAGATTAAAGGTGCTCGCCACCACTGTCTAGCTCCTACATGAATTTTTTATTGTACTTCCTAACATATTTTTTATTAAAAAAAATGTGCAGATGTGGTGGTGTACACCTTTAATCCTACCACTCAGTAGGCAGAGGGTAGTGGATCTCTGTGAATTCAAGGCCAGCATGGTCTACATAGAGAATTCCAAGACAGCCAGGGCTACATATAGAGACCCTGTCTCAAATAATAAAATAAAAAGAATTTGTGATTGTTTATTTTTAATATTTGTAGGGATGGCAGTGTCAAGAAAAAAAATAGATAAAATGGAATGTAGCATTGGTTTGAGGGCTTTAAAATGGAGTGAAAAGTTCTCAGACAGGCAACAGCCAAAATTCTGCAATGGGCTGCAGATATGCCATTCCTCAGATCCAGTTGATTTTTCAAAGATTGTTAACCTCTCCTGACCCTACAACTGACCCTCTCCTCCCAAATACTCAAGAGACTAAGACAGCACCCAATCCACTCTTTTAAAGAAATTGCTTAATTTTTGCCAGCATCAACCACAGTTCTTGATTAAAAGATATAATTTAAGATAGGTGGTGGTGGTGCATGGCTTTAATCCCAGCACTTGGGAGACAGAGGCAGGTGGATCTCTCTGAGTTTGAGGCCAGCCTGGTCTACAGAGTGAGTTCAGGACAGCCAGAGATACACAGAGAGACACTCTCTTGATAAAACATATGTGAGTGTGTGTGTGTGTGTGTGTGTGTGTGTGTGTGTGTGTGTTAAAACCTTTAGGGGCTTAAACTAAAAAAGGCAGCCACTATCTGGTAAAGTTCCAGATATTCTAGGAATGTGATTTCCCTAATATCAATACTAATTAGCCCCAAGCAAATGCAATTCTTCTTGTTCTTGGCTAGGTAATAGTATGTTACAGCCTTTCCTGTGTATAAGCCCTCAAAAGTTGTTGAGTTATCTAGAAGTTCTCTGCCCCTCACTGGTATGATTACTTCAAGTAGGATGGTAATTGTCACAGAGCCAGTTTCATATTCAGTGAGGCTTCCACATAAATACCACTCTGCATTCCTCAAGGGTGCTTTCTGAATTTCTAGTGGCTTCAGTGGAGATCTCTGTTGTGGAGAAAATCCTCAAGAGGCTCTGAAGAGGTAGTAGGTCTTTTTCTCAAATGACCCACAAGGGAACACCAAATGTTATGGTGACCTGCATATAGTCAGTCTCTCAGCCTGCCTTCCCCCTTTCTCTGCTGGCCTAGATCCACTAAGACCCCAGGCTGGGCTTGACCTCACTGGAGCCATCATGCCTAGATGTTATTGTTTTTAAATGTATATGGAGATTTTTCATGAGTGTATGTTTGTACTCCAAGTGCCTCACTGATACTTGCTAAGCTCAGAAGATGTGAGATTCTGTAGGACTGGAGTCTCAGAAGATAACTTGTCATGAGTCACCATGTGGGTGTTAGCAACAGATGCTCAGACCTCTGAAGAGTAGCCAGTGTTTTTGAACTGTGAGCCATCTATCTAGTCCCAGCATTTAAAAAAAAGTGTGTGTGTCTGCTGCTCACCCATCTGCCCAGGTTGTGAAAGGGTCTCATGTAGTCTCAGGTTCACCTCCAACACACTATTGTGATTGTTTGGCTCCAGCCTAAGAGCCACCTGACAGCCCTCCCTGAATATTTGTTTAAATACATTTCCTGCAGGTGGCAACATTTTCTTCTGTATAACTTTCTATTATTTATTCTGCGAATCTCTTTAGTGCCGTGCCACTCAAAACACCGGCCGTTGAAGGGCCTTTAGCAGTCCAAGCATGGTAAACCTAGCTTTGGCAGGCCTTGCCTTCTCTCCCTGTCTTGCTAAAAAATAAAAATAAAAAATAAATTAAAAAAATCCATTAGATTACATCCCTAAAGCTAGACACCAAGGTCTATTCCCTTATTTGACCATTTTCCCCTCCTAAGGCTGACCACCAAGGTCCAGCTATCAAAGTATTGAAGTCCAGCCCCTTGAAAAGCCCCTTTGGCTCACCTAATTAATATTCACAATCAAAACAAACCAATTCATCCTAACGGGGTGGGGGTGGTGGGGAGGGTCTCTTTTTTCCTTTATAAGCTGCCATTTGCCTATAGCTAGTCTCCTCCTATCCAGAGGCAGTCCTTTGTGCCTCAGGAGCAAATAGTCCTCTCTCCTCTCTATTGACCTTTTTCTCATCTACCTAGTCATCTATCTCCTTTCTTTGTCTCTTATTCCCTGTCCTTTGTTCCTCTGGGGAAAATAAATCTCCTTTGTGCTGAGAACTTGGTCTTGGCGTGTTCTAAGTCGCCTTTCGAGGTCCCTACAGCCATGTCATTTTAAATATCTCCCAAAGATAAGCACTTTTTAACTATTTCCGTCTTGAAGTAAGGAATGCAAATAAGAGGACCGGCTCATAACACCAATAAAACCCTACAGTACGAAGCTTACTTAGTCTTTAAACCTCTATCCTTACCCCAAAACGAAGATTATCTGAAATGTGTTCTTATGGTGGAAATCAAATTAGCCAGATCTAGCTCCCATGCGATATTCACCATCATCATAAGCAAGAACAATGCGAAGCTTGGAGTACTTTTGTCGAAGAGCACAGCTCCTAACAGCAGACGATAAACCTGGAAAAAGTCTCACTCCTTTCCCAGTAATGCCTTTCGAGTATTTGCACTCCCAGAAGTCCCGCCTCCGCCAAGTGACAGTAGCCGGAAAACGTCAACACTGGGAAAGCCGGAACAGGTGAGGGGGCGGGGCCTCCGGCGACGCTCTAGCTTTCGCTTACTCTACGTCCGCCTTGATTGACAGGCTCCGAGCTCCAAGGCTTCTTATGATTGGATGCGGCGCTTTGGATGGGCGGGCCGGTAGTACGGCGGCGCGCTGATTGGTCAGTTCCGCCATGCGGGCGGAGGGGCGGTGCTTGTGGCGGCGCGAGGGGTCCGGCTGCCTTGTCAGCCTGGTGTGGACGGGTGCATGTGGGCGCTCCGTTCGCTGCTGCGTCCCCTTGGCCTGCGCACCATGTCGCAGGGTTCGGCTCGTCGGCCGCGGCCGCCCAAAGACCCACTGCGGCACCTGCGCACGCGGGAGAAGCGCGGCCCGGGATGGGGTCCCGGGGGCCCGAACACCGTGTACCTGCAGGTGGTGGCTGCAGGCGGCCGGGACGCGGGCGCTGCTCTCTACGTCTTCTCGGAATACAACAGGTCAGAGTGGGCCGACAGCCCCAGGGGTCTGGCCCCAGCGCCACGTGCTCGGGAGGCCTTCTCCTGTCCAACCCTGTATGTCCCTTACCTCCCTTAGTCAGCATGGCTTTCAGGCATCGGTGCAAAACTTCCCATTGCCTGTGCGGGCGGTGAGTTTTGGCGTGGCCCGAGTCGTCTCACCATCACCATCCTCAAAGCGGGGGCCTCACAGTGAGTGTGTAGGCTAGACCGGTTTTATAAGTTGATGAGGAAAGGGATCTGTCCCTGTTATCTATACCGAGCTACACTCTTCCGTCACTAACCAAAGAGGGCTCAAAACCTAGTAGCTAATATCAGAACCCTGTCATTTTGCCTGTAATTATGTCGCTGTATCTACAATAAAGCATTTTACGAGTATACTTGTAAGAACAGTAATATTCCTCTCGTAGGTACCTTTTTAACTGCGGAGAAGGCATCCAACGACTTATGCAGGAACACAAGTGAGTCAACCCCTGGCTTCTGGGGTGGAGATGATTATGGGCTTGAAAGCTGAGGTGAGAGGCAGATGAGACTTGTCAGAAGAAACGATTATTGGTCATCTTTGTTTCATCTTGCTGAAATGTATGTTTTTTCTTAGACTGAAAGTCGCTCGCTTGGATAACATATTTCTAACTCGAATGCATTGGTCAAATGTTGGGGGATTGTGTGGTGAGTATGTTTTTGGAGGTCAAAGGCTGGTGGGAAGTTTCTGGGCTTGCAGCTCCTTTGCACATCTTCCTAGCCCAGGGGAGCTAGAATTTCTTGTATACTAGCTCAGTCAGCTTCAATAGGAAGTGTGAAAACTTAAGACTCAGAAAAGCAGGTCTTGATATGGTTACGACCTCCACCTGGACCACAGATTTAACAAGAGAGTACCTTGGTGCTGATCAGATACCAGCAGCTGGATTCAGATACCTACTGTCATCTAGACTGTGACGCAGCCAGATTTTGAAAGCTAGTGGTATGGACAGAGGAGAGAATGAGGTAGTGGACTGCCTCCCTTTTCATTGCTGACACTGCTATGATGCATGGTTAGACCAATGCTAACATTATTTTCCCTTTATGTATTGTATAGTTGTTTATACTCCAGAACAGGGACATGTAGGTAAATAACTAGTACAACAAGAAGCACCCCACCACACTCATGCGTGTGTACACACACACACACACACACACACCACGGGGGACAGGGCCTGCATACTAAGTTGAGAGAGCTAATTTTTTTATATTTATTTATTCATTTACATTCTTTTAAGGAATGATTTTGACTTTAAAGGAAACTGGGCTTCCAAATGCGTTCTGTCTGGACCTCCACAGCTGGTGAGTTTCTCCTGGTCACCTGTCAAAACCACCTTTTTAAAAAAAGTGTTAATAATAACAATCTTCAGTTTTGTAACCTAGCCCTCTGCCCTCAAGGATAACAGGTAGTGGAGTAAACACATCTCCTTTCATAGTATATAAATACTAGCTGGATGAGCTACTTTGCCTCTCAGCCCCAATTTCTTAATTTATAAAATGACCAGAATGTTCCATAGGCTGTTAAAGATTGAATGAAGTGGTACATAGGAGGGCCTAAATCACTTTAGATATGGTACCAAAGAAAGACTTAATGAATTAAAGCTTTTGTTCTTATTTATTAAACTTTGGACATCTAACTCTGTCTCCAGCAAAATGTCTATCTCCTTGAGCTTTCACTGTCTGTGTACCGAGTTAGCCTTGCTTGTCAGTTCCTACTTCTCTTCGATCTCTCCTCTGTATGGGAGCCAGAGCACAATGTACATGCAGCGCACTGCTTCCCACCCTAAGCTTTTCTTGTGTGATGTGTGTGTGTGACCCACAGGGTGGCCTTTAAGTCCGATAGGCCCAGGCCGCTGTTCACACTTTTACCTGTGTCATCAGCTGGAGCCACAAGAGCCAGCCCTAACCCACTGTCTTGCTTTCAAAAGTCATTCCTTCTGGAGCTTTATCACACAAGTTGGTGTCCACCCTGTGCCTTTCATTTCTTTCAGAGCACCTGATTGTTGATTGTTACTGAATTGTTTGTGCTATTGTTTGCTTCCTCTCCATCTCTGTTCTAATGAGAGCAAGAACTTCATGTCTGTTAATGTTGCTAAACAGTGGCATCTAATGACACTGGGTACAACAAATATCTGTCTGGACGAAATTCAAAGTACTAGCTAAGTTTTGTGTTCACATAGAGTACATATAGTACTTACTTGAATACATTACTGTGACCTATATTTAAAACATAACTTCTTCCTTGCTTATTTTTTAGGAGAAATATCTAGAAGCAATCAAAATATTTTCTGGTCCATTGAAAGGAATAGACCTGGGTATGTTGTTGAGTGTGACCTGTTGTCTCATATTTCATCTTAAATGAGTCCTCCTTTTCAAATTAGAATCCATCAAGAACTGCCTTAAAGCAAGTCTTAGAATCACATGCTTCCTTCAGCATGCAATGGTGTCTTTAAGGGCTGTGGTTCTGTTCTTTGTTGGTTTCTTCTCTTTTTTTTAATGATTTATTTATATTCATGTACCTTGGTGTTATGTCTGCATATATGTCTGTGTGAGGTGTGAGATGCCCTGGAACTGAAGTTACAGACAGTTCTGAGCTGCCGTGTGGGCACTGAGAATTGAACCGAGGGCCTCTGGAGGAGCAGCCAGTACTCTTAATTCTCTCCATCTCTCTTGCTCCTCTCAAGCCTCAAGAATACTGGCCGGGCAGGCAGGAGGTACTTTAATCTGGTACATGCCTGCATTCACTCTCCATCTCTCAACCTCCACTCTGGCCTCAGGCTCCTTCTCCACTCCAAGAGGTGTTTCTTAGGGCCTTGAACTCTTTGTAGTGGTATGAGGAGTCCTTGGCCATCTTAGTAGCTGACCTTCATCTCTAGCTCTGCTAGGAGGCCCATAACCTTGATGAGAAGAGGTCTGAATGAAGATACAGCAGGATCCTGGAGCCAGCAGCCACTCCCCACCCCACCCCTCCCCTCTCCTCCCCTGGTTGGCATGTCAATGCTGCTCTTTTTAAAGCACTGACAGTTTTCTTTCAGAACTTATACCAGTTCTCATGGCTGAGAAGATAGAGTTCCTGGCTGGCTGGTAGTCTTGTTAATTAAGAGCTTTTACATTTATGCACAGTGTTGGTTTATCTTTGCTTGCTGGATCCTGTGCAGTGCTCATAGCATAACTTCCTTGATTCTGCTCCATATAAATGACTGATGAAAATACAGTTTCCTTTTTTTTTTTTTGTTTTTGTTTGTTTGTTTGTTTCCCCTAAAAAATATGAAAGCTGCTTAGAGAACCTGGTTTTGCTGTCATATTCCCATTAACACTAAGGCAAGTCAGTGGTGGCCGATGGGATTCCTGGAGGTTCATTTTCCCACACCTTTACTAATGTATTCCATTTCTTAACTGTGTTTCTCCTGCAGCTGTGCGGCCTCATTCTGCTCCAGAATACAAGGATGAGACCATGACTGTTTACCAGGTTCCTATCCACAGTGAGTCTGAGAACCAGGCTTCTCTGGAGCACATTGCTGTGGCTCCTCACGGGGAATGTGGGTGATGAGAGACTGAGGACTTGGTGTGAGTGGCCTGTTGGGGACCTTAGCCTCTTGTGGACAAGACTGTGTGTACTGACTCAGGCTGGCAAGGTCATTCCCCAGGGTTTATTTGATGCAGACATAAGTGTCTTCCTTAGAGACTTTTTAATAACTGCAACCTAGAAGAGAGTCATTGAGGGCTGAGAAGCTCCAGCCATGCTTCATGGCACCAGGACCAAAAGACGTGGCTTTGAGTTAGAATCAGAGATGCTTTGCACGACACTCTGGCTAAACAGCCTGTGCTGGATTTGCCTGCATTCAAAGAGAGGGCCTGGTGAGAGGGAGATGCCAGCTGTCAGGATCTTGCCAGCTGTGAGGGGCTATGAAGGAGCTCAGAAAAGCAGTAAAGGCAGAACGAGGGAAGGAGCTGAGGTTTATGTTGGCCATGGGTGTGTTCTTGGGCAGTGGCACCAGTGCTGAAGGCCAGCAAGGGGATGGCCCAGGGTCTCTTCCCTCACTGCAGGTCAGATGTTTTCTCTTACTGACTACTGCCACCTCTCCCAACCCCAACTGCAGGTGTTTCCCTTCCTTATTTCTTTCCAGCACTCTCTTCTTCTCTGTAGAGCATACTGTAGTTCACTGCCATGTGTTTTCCTGTGGCTGACACTTGCCCAGTTCTTCTGGCCAGTGTTTCCTTGGAGCCCAGCAGGTCCTGTGATGTACTTGGAGGAGCAGATGCAGTTTCTGTTGAGGCCAGCAGCTGGGTTTCAGCTTCTCAGAACAGCAGTTCCCCTCTTGATATTGATACTTAAAAGCTGCAGAATTTTGCTCCGTTTGGTGATGGGTATCATGTGGGCCTTTGTAGATCAATCAATGGCAATAACTGAACTATTCTATAGCCTGGATGCTTTCAGTCAAACAGTATTGAGTCCCTTCTGTTGGCAAGGCCATGGAGCCAGGGAGACAGGCCTGGAACCTGGTTATTTATCGCTTCAGGGAAAGGAGTGCTGGTTTGAAAGACATTAGGGAATTCGCACATGTGAACACCTGGGCTGCAGTTATGGGAACTGTGTAATGTGATGACTTCCTGTGCTGCCCAGGTGAACGGAGGTGTGGAAAGCAACAGCCATCACAGAGTCCAAAAAGATCTCCCAACAGGCTCAGTCCCAAAAAGTCATCATCGGACTCTGGATCTGCTGAAAATGGGCAGTGTCCTCCAGAGGGCAGCAGTGCAGGTAAGCTGTGGTGCAGGCCTTGAAGTTTTAATGCCCGGTCCTTTTTAATAGATTATCTCTAGGGGTTGGAGAGATGGCTCAGCAGTTAAGGGCACTAGCTGCTCTTTCAGTGGTCCTGAGTTGAATTCCCAGCAACCACATGGTGACTCACAACCTTCTATAGTGTGACCTGATGCCCTCTTCTGGTATGTAAATAGAGTGTATGTGTACACACACACACACACACACACAAATTAATAAAACTTTATCTCTAATTGACAGTGATTGTGTACGATCTGGTAGTACAGTGATATTGATCTATGTAGAAAAAGTCAAGCTAGCTAACATACCCATCATCTCACTGTGCTGTGTGTTATGCTAACCCTTCCTCTCACACTGCCTTGCCCAGTGCCTCATGCGTGCCGGGTGAATTGTGTCCACCGAGCCACCTCTCCAACTCTGTCATCCATTTTAAAATGAACAGCACATGATTTTCTGTGGTCACAGTATAGTGTGGCCTATGGCCTGTCCACCTGAAAACTTGCACTCTTTGATCAGCTTCCCCTCTGTCCCCATCCTCCAGCCTGTGATAACCTTCTCTGATACAGATTTTTCTGTTAAGATTCTATGAATGGGTGAGGTGCCACTATCTAAGGTTGCTAATGACAGATCTTTGTCTCTTGTGCTCTAAGTTAGGATCTTCACTGTGAGAAAGCTCTTTGCACAAGTAGATGCTTTTCTTTGTCATGCAAAGCCCTGGTCTAGCAGGAGGGATCAAGAGGGGTGACAGGCCTAAGTATCAGGCCCTTTTGTGGCTTTGCATAGCCCCAGAACTCACTAGAGCAGCAGGGCCTGGCCTACTCTTGGGTGTGGTTTGTTTTGGATTGTTGGTTTTTTTCATTAATGAGACAATACTGCAGGGACAAGCTGCTTCACTCACACAGCAAACACGTCAGCAAGAAGCCTAGCCTTTCAAGACACCTGTCAAGATTTGCTCTGTCTGAGGAACTGACACTTGTTCTGCTCTTCAGTGTTGGGCACAGATTAGTCAGCTCCCTCTGGCTTCACGAGCCTCTTTTGTATGGCAAGCTGAGAGGATTAAAGCACATATATTTCCCTTCAAGCCTTTAGCTGTTATCTCATTTCTTAACTTTTAGGTACTTGTTTTTAAAACATATTACAATGAGGGCTGGCAGGATGGATCAATGGGTAGACCTTGCTGCCAAGCCTAGGATCTGGGATTGATTCCTAAAGCCCACATGGGAGAAGGAGAGAACAAACTTTGGATAAACAAAGTTGTCCTCTGGCATCCACATAAGCACAGCGTCACCTACCCCTACAGTTATACCTACCCTACCCCCATAAATAAATGTAAGAAATAAATTCAACATTATAACTTATTTTGTCCTGCCCCCAGTGTTAAGCCAAATGTGACATGTAAAGTTTTAGTTGCTATTATGCTAGATCTCTGGTTGGAGGTTTCTTCCCCAGCTTTTCCTTCTAATCTCTCCATAGAACTAGAGGTGAGCCCAGGGCCCTGGGCCTGTTGTGCAAGCATTATCTCACTGTGCTAATTTTCTAATAATTTTGAGATAGTAGTCTGAGCTGGCTTTGAACTTTTGATTCCCCTGTCTCAGTCTCTCAAGTCAATAGGATTACAGCTGTGCACATCCAGGCCTGGCTGGAGTTTCACATTTTCTATTCAGTTATTATTGACATAAGAAGGATAAAGAGGTACATGATTAATGACAGGGTCTCCTTCCACTTCAAGATGGGGTCGGCAATGTCTCTTTAACATAGTAAAGGAAGGGTCTGGAGAGATGGGTCAGCGGTTAAGAGCACTAACTGCTCTTCCAGAGGTCCTGAGTTCAATTCCCAGCAACCACATGGTGGCTCCAACCATCTGTAATGGGATCTGATTCACTCTTCCGGTGTGTTTCAGAAGACAGCTAGCTACAGTGTACTCATATAAATAAAAATAAATAAATCTCTATTAAAAAAACATACTGAAGGAAGATTAAGGGGTAGTAATTTGAGAAGCATGTATAGCCTTCATGTTCACCTTGTTAATAAATGTGCTTTTCCTCAGGTGTCAACGGGAAAACATGGGGCAGGGACCCCTCTTAGTGGTAGCTTTTGTCTGCAAGGTAAGACTTGGCAAAGGTGGGCGGTGAGGCGCATGTGGCTAATGGCTAGCAGGTGGTGTGTTCTGAGACCTTTTGTTAGCACCTGTGCAGTCATTTGCAGGTAGCTCTTGAGTTGCCTGTGTTGACGAAGAACAGAACTTCCTTCTTTAAACCCCACCCGTGCTTTCATGGTGTTTGAAATTCTCATCTGGTGGGGTACCCTGTCCATCGTGTGTTATGCTGTGGGTATCTGGTCCTCCCAGAATTCAGAAATCATTCAGGGCAGCTGTTGCTCATTTCCTGTAAGTCAGGGCAGTTGTTCCCGACCTGCAGGCCCTCTTGCTCTAGTTACAGATTGGAGCCCTGGCTTTCCTGTCTTCCTTTTCTGCTGCCACTCTGTTTTGCTGCCAGTGCTAGAGCCAGTCTAAGAGGCTTTGCATATCTTAGCAAGCTCTCTACTGCTGAGCTACATCCCCAGTCCCTTTCAGTTTTTTATTTCAAGGCAGGGTCTTGCTAAGCTGTCCCCACTGATCTTGGTCATCCTCATCCCGCTTTCCCTCTTGTTACTATGGTGCTTATCAACTGAGGGTTAGGAAAGCAGTGAGCCAGCTCCAGTCACAGGAGCCAGAGAGAACACAAGGCCTGCGGCAGCACATCAGGACGCTGTTGGCTCTGGGCAGCTGTGATGCCTCGGGGCCCTCCTTGGCATATTGTGATTCTCCTTGTTGAGCAGGAGTTGGGTTGAATCCTGCTCAGAGATAGTACAAGTGACTTGCTGTGAAATGTCCTTCCTTCACTCAGACTCACTTGGTATGAGGTGAGAGACTTGTTCACTGTGGCTTTAGTCACACTTGAAGGTGCCACCTGGACCTCAGGGTCTCTGTGGTCTACAAGCACACAGTAAACCCATAGTCCTCGCACCAGCAGCCTAGTGTGTAAATTGGGAAGGTCTAGACTCTAGAGAATGAGACTCTAGGATCCAGATAAGTCTTGGTCCTAGGAGTAACTTTTAAAAGTAAACTCAGTAGTTTATCAAGAATTAAGGAAGAAAAAGTTCAAATGTGACTCTGCAGAGACCTGACGGTGGCCTTCTGCATCATCATGTGTGAACTCTATCTAGGTCAGACAGGCGCTTACAGAGCAGGATGCACTTGCTGTAGGGTTGCTGTGTCATCTGATGAAAGGAACATGCTGGGAGTTTGTCGCCAGTATGGGATCCAGAGTCTCTGTCCAATAAAATCCGATTTGAAGGACATGGAAAACCACCACCCATTCTGTTATCTTCCTACCAGTGTCACTGCTCAGGTGGCGGTGTGCAACACTGACTGTCCCTGGAAGACGTTAGATCATGAAACAACCCAAGTACCCTGCAGCTCCCCTGGGGGCACCTGACGGACTTGCTGTTTATTAACTGTAACATGGAAGAATGGGAGTACACAGTGCATCTTAGTTTATCTGGCTTTAACTCTAATGCCTTTGAGATGAGCACTTCTTTAGAATATGTATTCTGACTGCATTTTAATGACTGAGGAAGTAACAAGAAGTATATACACTGTGTGAGAGTTAAGGCAAACTTCAGCACCTGAAACTGTTTGTGTTCTCTTTATCACAGCTTCACTTGAGGAAAGGAAACTTCTTGGTGCTTAAAGCAAAGGAGCTGGGCCTTCCTGTGTGAGTGTCTGGTGTTTGGGAACTCCATGGTAGGCCTTGGCATAAAGAAGGTTTCTCACAGAGCTTGCCTGTCTTTCAGTGGGACGGCTGCCATTGCACCCATCATTGCTGCTGTCAAGGACGGGAAGAGTATCACCTACGAAGGAAGGGAGGTGAGGCTCCTGGTTTCTGTGATTTTGAAACTGCAGCTGTGGCCTGGACACTGAGCAGAGCTGCTGTCTGGCTTAAGCTTACAGACACTACTTTGAAGGATGTGTGGGACAGCGTGAGATGGTCTTCTCTTGGCTGCATGGTGGGATTGTTAGTACACCTTTGATGAACCCCGTGATGCTCTGCCTGGCCATCTCTGTATCTTGTCTGCTCATACCTGGTGGTTCTGTTTGTGTGTAGATGCTTTCCCTCAAAGTGCCTGCCTTTAAGGATGGGCTTTGATCGTAAGTCTCAAAAGAGAGTTACACACTTTGTCTAAGAAGGTTTCTGGTGTTGAAAGTACCTTACATGCTCACCCTCCCACTAGCCACTCAGGTTTGAAATGTCTTTCTATACTAGTGCCTAAGTGCTGAAGTATGGACAAAGCAGGAAAGGGTTGCACCAGGTTTCTGTGCCTTGTATTCAATATGGGTTGTGTAATGGTAGCAGCTTCAGTAAAGGACATCTGGTTGTGGATTCTGAGCTGAGAGTGTTCTGAAAGAGCATTCTGCTCCATTAAGTAGCCTGTCTAATTTTCTAGATTGCTGCTGAAGAGCTTTGTACACCCCCAGATCCTGGTCTTGTATTCATCGTGGTAGAGTGTCCCGATGAAGGATTCATCCCGCCCATCTGTGAGAATGACACCTTTAAAAGGTAATGGTGAATGATTTTGGCTAGGAAAGGTGAGCGCCATCGCTGTTCAGCACAGACATTAATGTCCCAAAGACAGTTCATGTCCTTGACGTATAGTGTGTCTCTGCGAAGGCCTGGATTTTGGGTTCAAGGTTTGTCTTGATCTTACTGGCAAGATTTGGGAAGTATTACAGTTAGTGGGCTTTGAAATAAACAACTGAGAACCATAAGCCATTGAAGACGAGACAAATCAACTGCAAATGTGAGAGAGAGAGACAAGCAAGAGAGAGGCATTACATCTAGAACCAGTTTCAGAATAAGTGTCCAGGCAAATAAATTATTTTACCTATTTCTACCATGTATGAGTTTTCTTCCCTCACTACATTGAGACTAATAAGGTAGGGCAGAGTGTCAAAGACTCTGTGTCCTACACTGCTAAGGACAGTGTCAGCATTGGAACATCTCTCTGGCCTAAGTGTTGTGTCTACTGGAAAACAGTCAGTTCTCCAGCGTCACTCCTGGGTAGGCATCATTCCACCGTGTCTTCCTGACGCTTGCAGTCAACCTCGAGCACACTTGGCAAGTGCCCTTCTACTGGGCTTCATCTCCAGCTTGTCCTTTGAGATAAGATATCACCATGTAGGCTCGCCTGGCTCTGGTCACCTAGCCCTGCCTCAGCCTTCCTCGTGCTGGGAATGGTGCACACCACCACCCGAGGTAGAAACAAGCCTCATGTTTGCTTTAAAGCTGGCTTGTTTGCTTACTTGTCTTTTCATGTGCTGTTTTATTCTGCATACACCACAAATCCCTTGTGCTCTTGTGCTTTTCTATAGCAGGATAAGGGCTCTGCCTAGGCCACTTTGTCCTTTGTGGGGTCAGTGCCCTGACTAGCCTAATCTACTTTGAGGAACTAGAGAGAAATGGTGTGTGTTGGGGCAAGGGTGGGTGGTGATGGAAACAGCCACTGATCAGAAATAAGTGTCACCAGCTTAGCAGACCATGCCTGGGTGGGGGTTGGTACGTGTGGTGTGGCAGCAGTGAGTATTTCAACAAATAGCTGCATAGTCCCCTTCCTTGCATGTCTTGAATTTGTATCTCTTTCTAGATAGAAACTCATTCTTCCTTCTGCCCAGGTACCAGGGAGAGTCCGATGCACCTGTAGCCCTAGTGGTCCACATAGCCCCAGAATCTGTACTCACCGACAGCAGATACCAGCAGTGGATGGAGAGGTACGGAGACCAGTCCAAGGCACAGAGGTCAACTCTTGTGGGTGTTGTTGTAGTGGATTAATCTACTCTTATCTCCTTCATATGTGCTCCTTGCTACCCACTCCAATGCCTTATAGTTTATATAACTGTGATAACTATGTTTAAAGGGGTAGAGAAGGGTAAGAAAATTAGAAAAATTAGAAAATTGGTTAGACTTAAGAAAGCCAGCCTTAGCACCTGTTATTTAGCCTCTGTATGCTTAGAAGGCTCAGGGATTAACTGAAGTTCTGATTGGTTCTGTGTGAAAGGCTGGATGAATGAAGTCCACTGGGAATCAGCAGCTATTCCTGAAGTTGTTCTGGAAGCAAGTCTCTGGAAATAGCATCGGGAGGTAGTGGCTGGAACAGCAGGTCATTTCAGTGTCCCTGTAGATGAATCTTGTCAGAGCTGTACATTCTGCAGTATATAAATCTCACAACCAAAATTTTAGTACTATTAAAATATTTTTATGGGTTGTGCAAGGTGCACAGATGAGGTGAGGATGACCTTTTGGTCCTTGTTTGAGCAGGTGAAAGACAACTGTCCTTTTATGACTTAATGTGCCATATGAAGGATGGCATGATGAATCTTAAGAATTCCATAACCAGCAAGATGTATTGTCTAATTTTAGCTGAAGTTTTGGCTAGAGACATTTTTATGTCTAAGCCAATTACAGGGCTGTTCCCATGTGGAGGAATCAGCAAATCAAGTTACCTGTCCTGTTTGATTTTCTTGACTTTTTCTTTTCTGTAGCCAAGATCTTCAGAGGGTCTTCCCCTGTCATATCTGATCCTTCTTCTTTCCTACTACTACAAATACAGAGCCTCTCTCCCATAATAGCATGTCTTTGATCCAGTAATCCAAAATCATCAAAGGTATAGATTGATTCAGATTAGCAGCCTCTTTTCTCTTCAGGCCTGTCCTATTTTGACCTCTCTCCCAGAGGATTTTTAATATCATAATCCACAAACTTATAACCACACGCATTTTAATAATTGAAACAATTCAAAACAATCAAAGCAATCTAAACAGTTACTATTATCTGTTGAGACAGTGCTCCTCCATTATTCCCTGTCTTGTTCTTACATGATTAATTTTTAATAGTGAGATTAAGGCCTAAATTTATTTATTCATCTATGTATATTGAAATTCTTCTATGGAGATTAGAATACCATGTGGGTATATATGTCCCCTTTCTCTTTATAAGAGTTAAATTAATGTAAAGCAATCTAAATCATTATTATTATCCACTGAGACAGTGCTCCGCCACTATCTTCCACTTTACTCCCACATAAGATCAATGCCTACGTTTCTACTATCTGCTTGAGATAAGGTTATTTTTCCCTAGCCCCTAATCTTGACCTACAAGTTAAGATCAAAACCCTCAATTTATTCATCCATGTATACTTAAATTCTCCTTTCCGTGGAATTAATATCCTTTCCTATTTTACTTCTTATCCTTCCTTGTTTGACTTTATTTCCTTCTGTTTACTGTAAAAGCCTATTCCCAGGTTACCAATGTCATACGCCAGGCTAAACAATCCCAGAATTATAGTGGAGCCCATGTTCAGAGAACCCATTGCTTGTGAAGCATAGACCTCACAATTTTCCTTTAAAGCAATTACCATTATTTCTCCTAATATTAAAAACAATTAAATAAATTATCATTAATTTTCCCATCTTTGGAGATTAATATCTCTGTGGCTACATATATCACCTTTCTCTTTATATGAGTTAAATTAATACCCTTTACTATATAACTTCAATTAAATCCCTTCTATTTACTGAATAAGCCTATTCCCAGACTATCAATTTGTCATATGTCAGCTAAGCAATTCAGAATTCTCATGGAGCCCACGTTCAAAGAACCCAGTTGCTTATGGAACATAGACTTTAATTTTCTTTTAAATCAATCCTCCATTTCTATATCTTATTTAGACTAGTTCTCAGTGGCCTGCCTTCTCCCAGCAGGAGCCATTAGCACTTGCTGCCTCAGCTCTTGCAGAATCACTAGCCCACTGCCTGTGTCCCTGGGTTGGCCTGGGTGTGTCTCATCTTTAACCACAAACCCCAGAATTATGTGCACCAGTTTAGCACACCTTTTGTCCTAGTTCCAAACCTGTGTGTCCTGGGGAAGAACCATGTGGCTCAGGCAAAACCTGCAGCTCTGCTAAGAAACCAGTTCTCTCCACCTCCTCATTTCACGTCACTGTGAGTGTTTTCCATTCTAGAGTCTCCAATTAATTCTTAATAGTGAGCTCAAGCCTAACCTGGGCCACAATCCCCAACTCTTACATGTTGGCATTCTCTGTCTCTGTCCTACACTTCTCTGGCCTGGACCTTCTTCTTCCCTGGCATGGCGCTTTCTTCCTCCTCTTTTGAGTCCTTGCTCAGGAATCCTAGAAGTCCTACCTTTGTCTCCCTGCCCAGCCATTGGCAATTTTATTACCAATCAAAGCCAAGTGGGGACAGGGACCCTCAGTATCTTACATGCAGACATGTGGATTCCCTTGTGATTTTTGGAACCCAGATAACAATGCAAGCATTAAACCAAGTCCACAACATGTCAGTAGTTGTGCTTGATCGATGTTCCTACACTAAGTACTGCTCTGCCCACTGCCTGCCCTCACCTGAGCCTGCCTGAGTTTTCTCTGGGCATTTTGTCTTGGGAATTCTAAAGAGGGTCTGTGTTGTATCATGGCCACTAGATGGTTCAGTGTCCCACTCCCCACTTGTTGAGGACTCCTTGTCACATCTCTTACACTTGCTCAATCAGTGCAGAAGAGATCCTAGTATGCCCTCCTGTCTCCCACTGCACATCTGTGTTTGACTTCAACTGCTCTGGTTTACTCTTAGCAGGTCTATAAGGAGAAGGTCAGCTGTCATGTAACCCTGTACTAGGTTGTAGCACCAGGAGAAGGTTGTAGCCTGAGTAGTTGGTGACCTCCAGCAGCTCCTCAGCTTCCCTGCCAGTGCTTCACTTCACAGCCCCTGTCCTCTCTGCTCCGAGCAGTTCTGATCTTCGGCTCTGCCTTTCATTCCTTGTGTTTCTGAGTCAGAACACTAATTGTCTATTTTCCTCTTAGGCAGTTTTCATGCACTGTACTTGGTGATGGTTTCACATCCACACATGAAGGTTTTACACCTCCTTAGTTTCTCGCTGTTCTTTCCATCATCCTGGCAGCACAGGAGAGACAAAAGCCTGGTCTTTGACACAGAAGCTGCAGGATTATGCCTATCTGTATAGTAGTTGTTTGGAGCAAATGACGTAACTCTGAGTCGGTCCATCTACATAAGGCTTTTCATTTGCTGTCCTTTTCCTGTGGTGGAGAGATTCCCTGACAGACCCTCTATTGATGGATCCTTTTCCTGAGATGGGTGGTTCTCTGACAGACACTGTAATGGTGGGCTATTTCTTCCTAGGTTCGGGCCTGACACACAGCACCTGATTCTGAATGAGAACTGCCCCTCGGTCCACAACCTGCGCAGCCACAAGATTCAGACCCAGCTCAGCCTCATCCACCCTGACATCTTCCCCCAGCTCACCAGCTTCTATAGTAAGGTAGCATGTCCCACATCCTTCCTAGCCAGTGGATTCCTGACCGTTGCTTTCTCACTGAGAGTGTGTTCTCATCTTCCAGGAGGAAGGTTCTACCTTCAGCATGCCGACAGTTCGAGGTGAATGCCTCCTCAAGTATCAGCTACGCCCCAAGAGAGAGTGGCAGAGGTGTGTGCAATTCTGAACCTACGGAGACTTCTAGGGCAGGAGTTGGGAGGGTTTTCTGAAAATGGTCTGAGGTGGTGTTCTGGAAAGCATTTCCAGCCCTGTGATTTCTGCCACAGTAGTCACCCGTGCAGCAGCAAGAAGTTAGCCCAGCTCCCGTCACAAAGAGGTTATTGGATAAGGTCTCACTGTGTAGCCCTGGCTGGCCTCAAAAAGAGATCTGGCCTCTGCCTTCCAAGTGCTGTGATTAAACATATATGAAACTATACCTGGCCCCAGTAAAAAGGTTTCTGTTGGTATTTCTGATACTGATGTTTTACTCATTTGGGACATGTTTGTTTGTTTGTTTGTAATATAACAGTAAGTCTTTGATTGGAACTCAAAGAGTTACTAAAGGCAGTTTTTAAATGTGAGTTACAGTGAGTGACTTCTTTAGACACCCAGTGATCATACATTGCCACCTCGAAAGCTCCTAGGCAAGTGAGAAGTATTTGCTGACTACTGATAGATTGTCCTCATTGCTGGGTATAAGTATGAGGTTTTTAGTACTTCTGGCCTCCTAGCATTGTTGTTAGAGTAGATCATGTGTTAGGATGTCATTATGAGCTGTTGTGGTTGAATAATTGCTCTGTAGTGATGTATCTGGGGCCATGGACATTCCCACATACCTTCCTCAGCCCATGTGCCAGTGAAAATGTTATTCTGATCCCAGACCCAGTGAGTTGATCTGGAAAGGTTAACATGGGACTGCTTTATAAGCTTCGTGGTGCTTTCCTCTTTAGCTAGCTCAAAGAACCAGCCCTCTCAGTATTGGTACTGAGTGGAGGGGCCCAGCAATGCCAGCATTCCCGGAGGCTTGCTAAGGGACTCCACCCGAGAGCTGATGCCAATTTAGGTTCTGCAGATCACCAAGATTCCCAGTTAGCTGTGTGCATGCTCACTTTAGTTTGAGAGGTACTTAACTGGAAATCTACTTCTTGGCTAGGGCCCTTGTAGTCCTCCTAGGGGAAAGTGCTTCATATGTGGACACATTTAATTATCACAGCTTGGTTGGGGGATGTGATGCTGCAGAGAACGACTCCACTATAAAGAAAGATTCATCTTGCCTGAGCACCAGGAAGCCCTGATTGTTGGGCCTGAGCCTGGAGAGGTTGCAAGGAGCTAGAGTTGTTCAGGACTCGTTTACCTTATTTAGTTGAGGAAGATTCCAGAGATTAGAACTGCCCGGGTCATTATCTGTACAAGTGTTCTATGCCTGTATTGTTTACTTTTCTGTTCCTATGATAAAACACCATCACCAAAATAACTTATGGAAAAATGTTTGTTTTGATTGACGATTCTAGAGGGGTAAGAGTTCCTCTTGGTAGGGTGGCATGGCAGCAAGTGGCAAGCATGGTATGGCAGGAGGTGAGAGACCATAGCCTCAGGCACAAACACAACACAAAGACAATAAACCGGGAGGGGACAAAGCTATAAACTCCCAAAGTTTGTCTCTAATGATGTACTTCCTCCAGCAAAGCTGCAGTTCCCCATAACCTCCCCATCCGCATAACGCACATGGGACTAGGGGTCTCAGGTAGAGGTGGTGCGTTTTTCAGCCAAACCATCAAGAGTAAGCATGTATTTATTCTGAACATCCAAACTATCATTTGCTGAGAGGCTGTGCAGACCCCTTGGGTTACCCAAGTTATTTTCCTCTGCAGGGATACCACACTCGACTGCAATACTGATGAATTCATAGCTGAGGCCTTGGAGCTCCCCAATTTCCAGGAGACTGTGGAGGAGTACAGGAAGAACATGCAGGAAAGCCCAGCCCCAGCAGGTGAGCCAAAGCCCTGGGCAGCCTCTCCTAAGTGTTGCCTGCCTGCAGCCTTACAAACTCAAGCAGGGGGTTAGACAAGTTGTATCCTGATTATTTAGCTCAGGGCTTCTCTGTATTGTAACAGAAGGCTGAGGGAGGTGTTAAGGATCTTCACACCTGTGCCCCACACTCAGTAAACTCTGCATTTAGTGACAGTGTCTGGGCATTCTTGAGGGCCCACCTGTAGGAAAGTGGTTTGGAGAACCCCTGTGAGACCATGGAGATCCTCCCTTGCCATGGTTGCTGTAGGTCTCCTCCTGCTTGACTAAGACAGGCTGTGAAAGATGGCCACTGTCTAACCAGTTTCATTGCTCTATCAGGGAAAACAATTGGAGACTTCTGTGACTGCTACACTTTGGGGGTTTTCTGAATTTTCAATTACTGATAAAGAGAATGTTGGAATAGAAGAGGGGAGATGGCCAGATGGCCCTTCCTCACCCTTGCTTTCCTGAAGGTTAGTGCTAGGTCAGGCACTCTTCTTCCTGTCTATGTCAGGGAAGAACTATTCCTGGGAATTGCTTCATCCTTTTTGATTAAATTGGTGCCCTGGTGTGTTAGTCCATGGCCACCCACGTGAGACTGAGGGCCACCCTGTGTACCTGTACAGCAGATGTGAGGGTGCATACACATGAATTATGCAGTCTTAATGCATGGTAAAAGTACCATCCCCATGAAGGAAGTGATGAGTCAGAGCTAAGGAAACCTGCTACGTTGTTAGTGGGGTTGTTTGTTTTTAAAGAAAGGCCTGAAGTGCTCTCTTCCAGATGCTATTTTTCAACAGCCTGCAGGCCTATGTTGAAGTGAGACACCTTCACCTAGTGCCCCTCTGGGAAGGTGAATTGGACTGAATTGCTTGTCTACCTCATGACAATGCTCGCTTGTAAATTCACTTGCATTTCAACAGAGAAAAGAAGCCAGTATCCTGAAATTGTCTTCCTGGGTACGGGGTCTGCCATCCCAATGAAGATCCGAAATGTCAGTTCCACACTCGTCAACCTAAGGTACCATGTTTCTTAGGGTTTTATTGCTATGAAGAGACACCGTAACCAAGGCAATGCTTATAAAGGACAACACTTAATTGGGGCTGGCTTACAGGTTCAGAGGTTCAGTCCATTATCAAGGCAGGAGCATGGCAGCATGCAGGCAGACATGGTGCTGGAGGAACTGAGAGTTCCACCTCCTGTTCTGAAGGCAGCTAGAAGACTGGCTTCCAAGGAGCTAGGATGACGGTCTTAAAGTCCATGCCCTCAAAAGCACACCTCCTCTAACAAGGCCACACCTCCTAATAGTGCTACTCCCTTGGCCAAACATATTCAGACCATCACACCATGTTTGCCCCGGAAGCTGCTGTCCATCAGAGCTTGCTGCTAAACAGTCCTCTCCACCTACTGGGCTGATTGTCCTGGAGCAGTAGTGCTTTGCTGTGCTTGATTTCATTTAGAATATATCGTTGAGATAGGGTCTTGCTATATAGTGCTGGCTGGCCTGGAACTCCTGCCTTCCAAGTGTTGGGCTAAGCATCTACTTGCTTACTTCTGGGAAACATGCAGTCCCATCCCTCATGACTGGAGGGAAAGAGTTGAACCTCTTTGTGCTGTCCACATTGCTGAGGGGCGTCCCAATGAACTTGTACATTAAGCCTGTGAAGGACAGGTGACTCCAGCCATGTTTGACTGGTAAGCACATGCTAAAAGAGGATGCTTCAGTTCTGCAGCCTAAGCTTCAGGTCCAGGCCCTGAGCTGGTATCTTAACTGGTACCTGTATTTTTCCCAGCTCTATTGCCCATGCACACCTGACCATGTGCACCATGATCAGACAGTGCGCACTGCAGTCCAGGCTCATCTGAGCTCAAATGCTTTCAAATCTAAGCATAGCTTCTTTACGAAGATAGGTTATCATTGGCTGGCCTCTATTTAGGACTTCTGGTTTCTGATCCCTGAACTGAACCTGGTACCCTTGTTGAGGTGAACAAAGTCTGGTTTTTCTCATATAGGCTTTCCCCTGGAAGTCACTGTCTTAAGATGGGTGTGGCCCCTCCAATCTTTGTGGCTTCCTTTAGAGAAGAAGGAAGCCAGAGGGATACCTGTCTGTCTACCTGATAGTGAGCCCCTGCATTGGAGTGCTGAACTTGGACTTGAGACCTACCCAGCAGACAGCTGTGAGAATTACTCTAGCCACCTCCCCAGAGAAGGTTCATGAAGCCCATCCTGTCTCAAGACAGTTTGAGGACCAGGGTCCCTCAGGAACTGGGAGCCATCTCCTGTGATGTATTACTGTCTCTGGCACTCTCAGCTGAGTGTAGCACATTCAGAGGAAGTGGAAGTGTTCTGTGGGGGCAGACTCCCAGTCTATAGTCTGATTTTCTTTTTTCTGTTTTTGATACTCAACATTGTGTTGATGCAAATCCTTAAAGGCTTCAGGGTTCCTTGCCTCTTTCTCTTATATAGAGAAGATAGACTGGTCTAAAATGACCCATGTGATTTAATTAGTTGACTTTCATATGAGCTTCACAAAGGATACGGGTGTAGCTGTGGAAGATGGGGGAGGTGTCCACAGCTACTGCCTGTTCTATCTCTTCTGCAACAATGCCATTCTGGAAAATCTAGATTAAAGCCTGTTGGTGACTGTCTTCTGCAGCCCTGACAAGTCTGTGCTGCTGGATTGTGGAGAAGGCACTTTTGGGCAGTTGTGCCGTCATTATGGACAGCAAATAGACAGAGTCCTATGCAACCTCACTGCTGTGTTTGTGTCCCACCTGCATGCAGATCACCACACGGTGAGTGTGGGACCCCAGATGTCAGCACGTGGAGATGCTATCCCCTTGGGCTTCTTTCCCTGTAGTTCCAAACTTTTGAGTTTACTCAGCATTTCTTGCTGAATACAACTTGCTTCACTCACAGACTGCCCCAGCAGGACCATCCAGATCTCGATCTTTTAGGCTTCCTAGGTCTTACCCCATTGCCCTCCTAAAACAGCTATGTTTTTCTGCCTGTAACATTTCAGTCACTAGTCAGCATATGCCACCCACCTGTGACACGGGTTCAGTAAGATAGGAACCACTTGTAGGGAGGGACTTGAGCCCTAAGCTGTGGGGATGACGACTGGGCCTGGCTCATCACCTGTGCTCCCCTTCCCAGGGCTTGCTGAATATCTTGCTGCAGAGAGAGCATGCATTGGTAAGTGAGGCACCTGACTGACATTGGTAATTGTCTGCTTCATTATTGGCTGTAACTACCACTCATTTCAAACCATTTTTACTGGAAAGTCCCCTTATTAACTGTATGGGGGATCTTTTTTCAGGCATCTCTGGGGAAAGCTTTCCAGCCCTTGCTAGTAGTGGCACCTACCCAGCTCAGGGCCTGGCTGCAGCAGTATCACAACCAGTGCCAGGAGATTCTGCAGCACATCAGGTGAGCACCATGTGCACCAAGCTCCAGGCTATTGCCTTCTACAACTGCCTTCTTCCCGACCCCAGCTGACCGGGTGGCAGCGGAAGTCCTGGCAGCTATGCCCTTGGAGCACAAGTGTCCCAGTTCTCACTGCAGCTGTGCACCACCGTGACTGTGGCCAGTCTCTGCAGCTGGCAGTTCCCGGGTCAAGTGTACAAGCAGCTGCCAGCACAGACATGCAAGCTAGGTGGTACAGGGCAGGGATGGCCCAGCCTCATCTCTAGGGAAGGATGAGAAGGAGCCCTTCTGAAAGATGCTGCTTGTGACCTGCAGTGTTTGTTGAGTCTCCTGCAGTGAGCTGGATAGGCTGGATGTGTGGCCAACTCTTGTCATTTCATCAGTTTTCCTGTCTTCATTACTGAACTAAAATCATGATTCTCAGAACCACTGAAGGTTCTTACCCAGAGAACAGAAGTGTTGATTGCAGGTGGTAAATGACTTTAAAATACATGTTCATTATTATTTTTCAAATGCTTTTGTCTTCTCTTAGTATGATTCCTGCCAAATGCCTTCAGAAAGGGGCAGAGGTCTCCAATCCCCCAGTTGAAAGGCTGATCAGCTTGCTCTTGGAAACATGTGACTTAGAAGAAGTAAGTGGCCCAGGTGCAGAACCCACAGAGGGCAGGCACGGTGGGGAGTAGAGGCCTGAGCCCTACACCTCTGCTTCCTCAGTTTCAGACTTGCCTGGTACGACACTGCAAGCATGCTTTTGGCTGTGCAATGGTTCATTCATCTGGCTGGAAAGTTGTCTACTCGGGGGATACCATGCCCTGTGAGGCCCTGGTCCAGATGGGTAAGTGAGGAAATGGGCCTCAAGAGATGCATGGAACACGTGGCATGTGCAAGGTGTGTGCAGATGGGTGTGTGGGTGATATCATCACATAGACTGGTTCTATCCAGTCTGTCCCCTGGCTGTTGTCTTGAAGATACATCATAGGATCAAGAGAGCTGAGTATTTGGGTCAGAACATGGCTGCAGATCCCAGACACATATGCTGCACAATCAGACTTTTCCTTGATGTTCATGTTCCCACCTAGGGAAGGATGCCACCCTCCTGATACATGAAGCCACTCTGGAGGACGGCTTGGAAGAGGAAGCAGTAGAGAAGACACACAGGTAGACAGGCTGCCTCGTCCTCTCCACCCTCTCTTGTCAACTGAAAGTTAAGCAGCCCTCCCTCACCCCTGCAGAGAGCTGCTGCCCACAGCCATGGAGGACTGGCTGGCTTTCTTCCAGGCTTGTGTAATTTCCAGAACCCACATTAGCTCTCCTGGGCACTCTGCCTCTGTTCTTGCATATCCCGAGGTAGGGTTCTCTGGTGAGGCATGTGGTTTTTAAAAGAACCAACCAGCTGGAATAAACTGTCACTTCAGGAAAAAGTGGGGTCATGACTGAACACAGGGTGTTTTAAGAAGAGACCTTCTCAGGGGTTCATCCTGACAAGCTGACAGCCAGCACTCACTGCAAGGCCTTCCTTGAGATGTGTGGGCAGGCTTTGGCCCTCAGGAGCATCTCTGCTGGCTCAGTAACCTTCTGAGGACTCCTACCAGCCTTCCTTGGTGTTGTCAGCATGGGAAGGGCAGGCTTGTTGACTTCTGCCCCAAGGCTAGTTCTTGCTTTCTTCTTTGCTACAGTACTACCTCCCAGGCTATTAATGTGGGGATGCGGATGAATGCCGAGTTCATCATGCTGAACCACTTCAGTCAGCGGTACGCCAAGATCCCTCTTTTCAGCCCTGACTTCAACGAGAAAGTTGGCATCGCCTTTGACCACATGAAGGTCTGTATGTCACAGTGGACTGTGAGGGCTCGGAGGGGCAGGGCCAGATTAGAAAGTGACTCTCATTTGATGCTTCTTTTATGGCATAGGGCCACCAAAGGAAGAAACTTTGTCTATCACTAGCTATGTGTAACCAAAAGACTGACAAAGTCTGCTCCTGAAGGGTCATCCTTCTCTTGGGGTCCCTGGAAGTTCCATGTTTCAAGCCTGGGCCATTCCCATTGCAGCAATAGCACAAACCTGTGGGGTGGGGCGGGGCCTAGTCCCCGAGAGTAGCAGAGGTGGGCTGGCAAGGACCTCTTTCACCTTCCCAAATGATAGAGTGGGGCTTGAACCAGCTCTGGTTGTTAGGAACTTGACAGAAACATCTAGACTTTTTCTTTTCCCTTTGGTCTCCCTGACCTTAGTCTAGGTGTGGGGAATTGGCCCTTCTTCATTACTATGTATGCTTCCCTTCTAAATAGCATTCAGTCCATTGGCCTGAGGGTATACAAGCAAGGAGTGGTCCCACCCCACACTCCAGCTTGCACACTCTTTCAGTGTTTCTCTGTCCTGGCCTTCCAGGTCTGCTTTGGAGACTTCCCGACAGTGCCCAAGCTGATTCCCCCATTGAAGGCCTTGTTTGCAGATGACATTGAAGAGATGGTGGAACGCAAGGAGAAGAGGGAGCTACGGCTGGTGCGAGCAGCCCTCCTGACTCAGCAGGCAGACAGCCTGGAGAATAGAGAACCCCAACAGAAGCGGGCCCACACAGAGGAACCACACAGCCCACAGAGCAAGAAGGTCAGAGCCCAGTGAAGGTCTAAAGCGTCCTGGACTGAAGGCTGTGTTCTCTGCCCTGTGTGGAAGCCACATCTGTCATCTTGGTGGGAGCTGGCACACACAACTAGCCAGGAGGCAGCATGGAATCAGAGTGTGCAGTCCTCCATGGCCATGGCTCCAGGAGCACCCATCTGCCAGGTGCCTCCAACGCCTGGAGGAGAACTCAGTGGCAGGACAGGAGACTACTCAGTCGAAGACAGCAAGCCAGTCTTTAAAGAAGTCATGGAAATTGAGGTGTCTGCCCCTTACTCACTAGCACAGGGGTTTTCTCTGCATGCCAGAGTCAAGCCATGTTACAAGTGACATTGGGTGTATATGTCCCAGGCTCCAAGAATAGTATTTGCAAGGACTCAGACTCAATAAAGCTCGAGTTTGGAATCCTGCTTCAGTGTGGGGTCTTCTGTGGGCTGGGTTACTCAGGGAGGCCTGCATGCTCCCGTGGCTGCAAGGATTGTGGAGGCTGTTGTGCTCTTGGGCCACCATGAGAATGAAAATCACTATGAAAGTATGAAGAAATGTCACCTTGGGCTAGATGCCTGTTGGATCTGAAAACAGGTTAGTGACTGAAACATGGAAGGTGTTCAAAGTTGACTCTAATATTTATATATTCTCCCTACCCAGGAGAACGTGGGAAGCACTTTAGAAACTCGAGTGTGAGACAGCAAGGACTTGGCCTTCCCTGGTGGCGATCTCCAGACTTCCTCCTGAGGCAGCACAGGATGCTGTTACTGCCCCACAGCCTTCACTGAAACAAGACCATGTGCCAAGCTCAGGGTTAATAAATCTATTTTAATAACATTACTCTTGACAACAGTTTTGTACATGTATGTAAAGATAACCTTCAACCCCCAGGCTCCGTTACAAATTTGGGGACTGGACTGCCCTTGCCAGGAAGTGAGCAAAGCTGTAACGTCGAGTCTGCAGATCCCACTCGGAGAAGGGTGAGTTTACGCTGCTGGGGAAAATAACTAAGCATTTAGAAGTTTTCATTGTACACCTGTACATAGGTTTAGATTGAATGGCTCAAATTAAACAAATATAGATTTCATATATACAAATATATCATGTATAGGTATATCTATTTTCAGAGGAACAAACTTTAAACTTTGACTGTGCATGCATGGCCCAGATCTGTTGTATTCCCTTAATCCCAAAGTGTGAACAGGCTTCCTGCGCCCTTGCCCCAGGGCTGGATGGGACACGGTGAGAAGGATGAGCAGGTCTGCTGGTGAGCAACGCAGGCCACGCTGTGGGCTCGGTGCCCAGTACCACCCCCTCTACCTGCTTTGGGAAACAGAATTATTGCTAGTCAGTTGGAACCTCCAGAAGAGGAGTGTCAGGCCCCACATACCTACTAAGCTGGGTGCCTGAATAGGAAAGTGCTCTAAGATACCTAATGTGTTTGGGGAACATGGAGACCTACATAGGGCCATCTATGTTCAAATCCTCAATTCAGATTGTCAGCATGGTGTAAAGGAAGCCTTCGTCACGTGGGGGAAAGTAAAGCTGTCAGAAGTAGATGTATTAAGCTGTTTACTTTGGAGCTGTGATTAAGGGTAGCCTGAAAGGTCTTTCTGGTTGGCCAGGACCCTGGCAGCAGACAGAGGGCAGACAATGCCAAGGACTTCTCTTGCCTCAGTGAAAGGATCTCCTGTCTTCCTTCCCCTCTGGCCCTTATGGTGTGCTATGGGACCTGATGTCCCAGTCAAGGCAGTAAGGGATTCTCTCACACCCTCATCCTGCAAAGGCCATTCTGACAAGCCCTTGAGTGGAGAGGTGGATGCTGCTTGCCATAGAGGCCAAAGATGGATCAAAATAGGCACAAAGTCAAAAAGGCAAAGGTCAAAAAAAAGGCTGGAATCATCACCCAACATGAACAAACAGAATCTGCACCACCAACACTGGCCACATGGACAGGAGAGCTCCTTTCCTCTGCCCAACTCCACCCTGGTATTGGACATGACAGCAAAGGGCTGATGGAAAATCCGTGGCAGGCTAGGAGGCGCTGCCCTGGGTGGTGTCTCGGGGCCCATAGATGTATGTACACGTGTCAGGGTGGGCCATATCAGAGGGCTGTACTCTCAGACTCCTCTTCCGAGTCCCTCTTGTCAGTCACGAGTGCCGCCGTGCATGTTCCAGGGGGCTCAGGCGGAGCGTTGACCCCAGCTCTATGTGGATGGAGGGGACATCAAAGTGGACGAGATCTGTAGAGAGAAGGAGGTGAAAGGGGGCCAATTGCAAACTGACAGCATAGGAAGCAGGCTGGCCTGGGTGTACTCAGGCTAGCTCATTAGAAGTTGGGCACTATAGGATCAGGGTGTGGCTGGGTCTGATCTGCTTCTGCCTGGGAGCCTATCTAGGGGACAAGGCCCTGTTCTAATCTTTCAGCCTCTTTACCCAAGTCATGATCAGCAGGCAGGCCTCAGTAACATCTCCTGAGAATCAAGTCTACAGAGATAGTCACTGTACTCATTCAGAAACTTTTCTGTGTCAGCAGCTTAGGGAGGCAAGGCAGAATCTTTCTTAGGATACACCCCTACCCCCTCCCCATTTTGATTCATGTTGATAAAGAACAGTAAAAGGTCATCCTGACAAGGACAGGAGAATGAAAGTAATAGAAGTTACAAGGTTTAGTGTCTTGACATCTGGGAGTCAGCAAAAATAAAACAAGTCCATAGGGTCATCAGCTGGAAACTCAGCCCTTTGGACACCGCCCTGGGAGTGGTCCTGGAGCCTCAGTTGGGTAGCTCCTGGAGAAGCCAGCCTGGTGAGGCCCTGGGCTCTAGGAAGTGAGTTGGGATGATGGATCCTCTGGACCCTTCCCTCTTGGTTGTATCATCCTGTCTGCCCATTTCACTCAGTTCCAGACTTCTGTGAGCTATGTCAACCTTAGCTGGCAGCAGCATTCCAGCAGACAGTGTACCAGCCTGCCTAGGACTCAGCTCTAGGCCACTCAGAAGGTGACTTTGCTTTTTGTTGGCTTTAAAAATTCAATAAAACATGTTCCAAATAAGGAGCACCAAACCGAGTGTACAGGCATTACACTTGGACACTGCCTTCAAAGACATTTTACAGACACACGAGCACTGGGACAACCCTACTCTACCCATTGTAGCCTGTTTGGTTGCAGTGCTGGGGCAGATCTGGGGCAGACCAAGCACACTTGGCCCAGCCGGTGCTAAGTGCTCCCACTGCAGTGTGTGATGTGGATCCCATGAAGTGCTTAAAGGCTGACTTCTGCATGTGGGTGGTGGGCTGCTGGAGGTGGGGTAGGGTGGGAGTGGGGGTCTACCAGGAACCTGCTCAGGCTCTCTGGATACAGACTTGCAGATATGTCACAGCAGGCCAAGCTTAAGCTCCCCTGCAGTCATATCAGGGTAACAGCATTGAGAATGAACAGGACAGTTCAGATGGTGCCCAGTGAGCACAGGACTGTCTCGGCCTTACCTTGGTGGTGCCCTCAAAGGAGCCTGAGCAAAAGGGTCACTCAGCAAGAGAACAGGACTTATGGGAGAAGCCTCAGGGAAGCTTTGTCCTCAGGAGAGTTGAGTACCAGATGCCTAGTTGCTAGTCAGCAGGACAAAATCCTCTCAGTGCTCTGGGCTTCACATGCTGTTGCCTGATTTTTAAGTTTGAGATCTATTATTCTTGATGAGAGGAAACCTAAGTAAACACTGACAAAAGTTCCCCCAAACTTCCCAGGGTTGGACAGAACATCTGTCAGTAGCTATTACTACTGACCAGATGTGTTCTAAAACACTTGAGTGTCAGAACCTCAGGTCTGCCCTATGAACTACCAAGCTTTGCCTTAGTACTGGCAATGGTTTTTAGATCAGCTGGTGCAAGTCTATGGCCACCAACCAAGGTAGTGGCCCTGTGTCAGACAGTACCTGGTAAGAGTTCTTACAGACATATCCCTCAGCAGAGAGGTGCAAGGAACAGTCACTGAGCAGAACACAAGCTTCCAGCAGCTATGCCTGTTTGAACAGGTCTGTCATCAGGGTCAACTGTTAACTTGAGGAAAGGGGATCTGCCACTAAGATGGTGACATGGGTAGAAAGAAGGGCTAGGCCCCCTCTGCTAGGTGTGTCTCCTAGCTCCTAATGAGAAGAAAGGAAGAACAGGCCAGTGATCTCAGCCACAGGCTCTAAGCCAAGAGGCCCTCCCTGAGACTGGGAAAGGCAGTAAGTGAAGTAGGCATGCTTCTGGTGAGTCTGAGCCACATGCAGTGAGGGGAGGGGCTGCTGGGATGGGTGGTGGCCAGGCAGCTGGCTGGGCTGGCTAGGGGAAGTAAAGCGAGGTGAGCTGGGGCCAGCTTACCCTGAAAATCCCCCTCACACGTATCCAACACTGCGCCACTCATGTCACACAGCTGCAAGAACATAATGATAGGATTCGGAGAGAGGAACAAATAGGACGAAACACACGTGACAAAAAACACTGTCCATGGCATGGTCCCAGATAGGCCACATGACTACAACTCTACACTGTCAGAGACCTACACATACAGGACACATGATGGTCTGCTGCCTAAAGAACATTAAAACAACAGGGAAATTGGGCAGTATGTCATTTGTCTAAAGGTCACAGACATTGAGCCTGAGCTATGCAAAGTGACCTTTCATGAAATGCCTCACATGCTGCAAGGCACTGTCCCTCCTTGCTTGTTGATACCCACCGACCACTTCTGTCATTCTGGCTCTTTTCTGCTTCCTTGAGTGACATTGCTGCTCACTCTGTGCCATGTAGAATGGTCTACTTTGTATTCTTGTCTGGATGTGGTTGGGAAAGCTGGCAGAGCTGGAGCGCTGGTGGAGCAGCTCCTGCCAGCTGCCTCTGGCCACCACCCACTCGGAGCAGGTGCTGCCTCCCCACAAGGGCTCGCCTGGGTAACATACCCCTGCAGCACTCACAGGAGGGGGACTGCTCACTGCCTCTTCCAGGAAACTGCCTAGGTGTGACTATGCTACAGAATGGGTGAAAGCAGCTATACACTCAACATTTATCCCTTTCAAAACTACAGAAGCCTGATTGCCAGATGGCTTTTCCTCATAATACTGCAACTCCTGACCCATCACAAACACTTGCTACTTGACTAGTATTTTCACTGACTGGCACCCATGAGCTGGACCCCACAAACTCTGGCTGCCATCTAATGTGGCATGCCAAGTTCTGTGACAATGTGATGGGGAAAGGAAGCAATACCTAATGCAAGGTCCCATTGTATTCAGGTAGGTTGATGGTCTTTGTATGTTTGTGGCACATGGTGCATGTGAGTATGTGGATTTCTTAATATGTGTGCTGGGGATAAACTCAGGTAAAGCAAAAGGTCTGCCACTGAATTATGCCCCAGCATGATTCTTAGGTGGGTATGTGGCTTACATGTATGGGTATGTAGTATATGCATGTATATGTCTCATGTGTGATGTATTTGTTCATGCAATCTGTAGGTGTGTATGTACGTGTGGTATATGTGCTATATATGATGTAGGTTTGGTGTATGTGTAATGTGTGTATGTGTGGTGTAAATATTTGTGTGTACTGCATGTGTACATGTAGTCCATATGTGATTATGTATGTATATGCTAAGTAAACATGCAGGTATGGTGAATCTATGTGTGGTATACAAAGGGGTGTGTGCATATGGGGGTGTGATGTATGTAGTGTAGTGCACTGGCTAATTCTATGTCAACTTGACACGGACCAGAGTCATCTGGGAAGAAGGAACCTCAATTGAGAAAATGCCTCCACTAGATTGGTCTCTGGTGCCTATGGTGCATTTTTCTAATTGATGATTGATATGAGAACCCAGCTCCCTGAGGGTGATGCCATGTCTGGATGGTGGTACTGGGGTGCTAAAATAAAACAGGCTGAGCAAGCTATGAGAAGCCAGTAAGCAGGGCCCCTCCATGGCTTCTGCATCAGTTCCTGCCTGGAGTTCCTTTCCAACTTCCTTGGATGATGGACTATAAACTCTAAGGTGAAAGAAACCCTTTCCTCCCCAAGTTACTTTTGGTCTTGGTGTTTTTATCATCGCAATAGGAATCCTAAGACAGTGTATATGTGGTATGTATGTATATGTATGTGCTGTGTGCACATCTGAGTATGTGGTGTAAACATTCATTGGATATGCATAATATGCATATATGTGTGCTGTGTGCATAGGTATGTATGTACATATTTGTGGTGTGTGTGTGTGCACACGTGGGGTAGTGTGTGCTGTGTGCATGTGCTGTGCATGAGTGACAGTTCATGATGTGACTGTATTTGTGGGTATGCAGTGTTCTCAAGCTCCCACACCTGCTATCTGGGATCGTACTCCACAGTGTTATTCAGGCTCTGTCTGCCCTATGAAGTGAACCTGTTCAAGGACTCAGCCCAGCACTATGCTTATCTCCCTAAATAAGGAAGAGCCCATGTGACATTAGCAGCCACCAGAGATCAGCTCCTGACTTTATAATTATATAAGGCAAGTGACTGCGAGACATTTTTTAAATGCTCCATTTTTTTCCACAGTCAACAGTGTTTAGTAACTATATTGTCCTTGGGAAGACAACCTCACCTTTGTTTTGAATTTAGACTAAAACTCAGCTAAGCAATTGTGGGTTTGACTAATTTCCTCGACCATGTGTGGCTAGAGAAGACCTGTCTTTCTGAAGGTGACCCATAAGTAACATGCATCTGCAAATATAGTTTCCTAGCAAGGCTTATTTTTCTCCTCAGGAAAACCCTCTAGTTCTTAGCCTCTGTCTTCCAGATAAGAATCTGTACTGCTCAGTAGCTGAGCTGTCTGGGGGAAGGTGACACCACCTCCGTGCTTCGATGCCAGCCTCTTTGAAGGTCTCACTCCAGAGGACGCAATCTCACAAACACTGTGGACTCAGATCCCTAAGCTGTTGGAGGAGTCCCATGAGCTCCCCTGCACAACAGCAGCTCTCCAGGACAGTCTTCCTCTGCGGGCTTAAGGAGAGAGAGCAGCCTGGGAGCTAGCTTGTGGCCAGTGGTGATGCTGCTCCTCCTGCCTCTGGCACACTCTGCTAAGCTTCACAGGAGCCCTGCAGACCCACGGCCCACTTACCTGTAGACATGCTTTCACCCGGCGACATGCCATCTAACATGGGGTGCTCTGTGGACTGTGGACTTGAAGCCGACAGGCTGACACTGGGAGGCTGAGGAGGCGGCAGGGTGGGCCTCTGTCGGGGCTTAGGGGTGGGCCGAGATTTGGCTAAAGTGCTTGTAAAGACAGAGGGAGAGGCCAGGGGAGGAGCTGAGGCTGGAGAAAGCTGGCCAGAGGCCATGGAGTACCCCGGAGGGTAGCTCAGTCCATAGGGTGATGGGGTGCTTGGTGGAGTAGGAGATAGGCTGACTGGGGATGGCTGGCCAGTGGGCTGATCAGAAACAGTCCCTGACTGCACGAAGGGGACCTTGGGAGGAATTGGTGCCAACTTCTTTGAAACTGTAAGAGAAAACAACATAGGACATAAGGCTATCAGAGAGGCCCACCAGAATGCCCATTACTGTGCATCTTCATGGGTCTGACTGCCCATTGCTTCCTCCTGCCAGGCCAAGTGCAGCCAATAAGCTTTTAAAAATGAATAGGGAACTCTGAGTTTCCTTAACTTGCCACTGGCTGCTAACTCATCTCTCTCTCTCTCTCTCTTACTTCCTCTCCCCCCACTCCCCTCCCGCCTCACTGAATTCTAAGAGTGAGTCAGGAAGGTTGGTTCTCCTGGGGAAGATTCTAGTTTAAGGTGTCACTAATAAGGTACTTCCCAGGGAGTAAATGGTCTTTGTCTGAAGCTGCACAGTGACCTTGGTCTCTCACAGTGATAAATCCTCTACCTAGACACCCCCAGCCCACATCCCCTCAGATCCTCACTTTAAGTTTGTGCTTTTAATCTTTGAGTTAACAGATATAATAGCTTTTGTGTATCAATGGGACACAATGCATAATGACCAAATTATAGTCATTACCATTTCCATGTCCCCAAGTGTGATCAGTTCTGTGTGCTGGGAATTTGCCAAGGCTTTCCTAGTTCTTTGGAAATGTCTAATTAATTGCAGGATGTGGACCATAGTTACCCAACTGTGCTCCAGTCCTCACAACTGTAACTTGGAGACTGCACCCTCCCCTTTCTTAGCCTGTGGCTAGGAGTTACTTTCTTTTATCAATTTTCTATCAAGAATTGTACTCCCCGGGTTCAAGCATGGACGAGCCAACTTTAATTTCTCTTTTGCAATGCTGGGGAGTAGGAAAGTGGTCAAGCACTGAGCTACATCCAACTTGACTACATTATTAAAGCACACCATTTCTGAAGTACCTCCATTTCTTTCCCCTTTATTTATTCAGTCCTGCTACCTTGAATTGAAAATGAATGGTCTCCATAATGGAGTCAAGCACCCTGAACATCCACTGCTAGGCAAGCATCCTGAGAACATGAACGTTGGTTTTACAGCTGAGGAGTGGCTGTGCATGACTAATGCTAGAAGGAACTCCCAGAGAGGCCCAGCAGGCTCTTCCCCACCTGTGCCCCTCCCCATACCCACTCCATGAAAGAAAAGCCAGTCTGAGGATATCTTATTTCCTAGGCTAGTCTACCCTGCAGTGTGGAGGAGAGAAAGACAGGCTCTGTTCATTTGGGGTCAGGTTTCTATCTTCTATTTGTTACCTACATGCCTTGGGGGTAATTATTTTAGCCTCCTCTAAAAAATAAATAGGCGTCTTTTGTATAATGTAAAGAAGAATGGTTTCTCCATAATGGTGTGGTAATTCAGTGGGATTTTGTGGTAAAACACCATAGCATCATGATATATTATGAAAGTTCTGTTCCCCATCCATCTCATCCTGACCCACAATGCATATGTGGTGCATTCCCTGGTGGGATGGGTAATTTCTCAGAGCTCTAGTGGTAAAACTCGAAATGATTCACTAAGCAAAGGTTCCCAGAGGCCCTTACTAACAGGAAGAGCATCCATCTCTGGCCTAAGAATGGTCAGAAGAGGGGAACCTACCTTTCCGGAGGGTATGAGGACTCTGGTCTGCAGGAAGCTGGCTGGGGCTAGCAGCCGGCTGTGGCCCCAGTTGCGTCCCTGGGCAGGCTGTCCCTTGGATGGGACCTGGACTTCCTTTCTGCCCAGACCCTGGCGACAGTTCCTTGCTTTTAGACACACTGAAACACAAGCACAAGGGACAGGGGAACTCCTGAGTGCAGACAATTTCAGTTCCTTTCTTGCCCACTGGAGTGCTGAGTGGTGGGGCCCTGCTTGACTATCACACTGCTTTGTCTCAGTCCCTTCTCAAAACCTTTGACTGTTCCAAATAGGTGAGGTAACTATTGCTTCCTGGATCGCTGATCTTGGGTTCCATTCTCAGCTTGGTATTCACAGCCAGCATCCTCTGCCCTCAGGTAACCAATGAGCAATGTAGAACACATATGTGGCACCCCATATGCTGTCTTCAACCAGAGAATTCTAAGTCACTCTGAAGCCAAACACCCGAATCTTCATGTTTTTTCTATCCACCATGGTGTACCAGAGCCAAGAGGGCTCTGTGTTCTCAGCAAGGGCTTCTGACACTATCTCTGTGGCCACACTTCTGGCTACGGCTCACCAGGCAAAGGGGACTTCTTCAGTATGTGTGATTTTCGCAGTCACCTGCACCAATGAGTGATGCCCTCCACAGAAGTGCCCCTGAGGGGCACCAATGTATAATAGCCTTGGGCTGCCTGCAGAACTCAGGGGACCCATCTTCAGCGAGTATTTGTATGACAGGGGTGTACCACAGATGGGAAATGCAAGTGATGAAGAAGAGTACTGCAAGAGGGGAACACCTCAGCCAATCTGGACCACCTCAGTCAATCTGGTCATGTGTCTCTTATCTCTATCAGCTTGTCTGGCCCACTGTATACAGCCTATATGTACATCTCCACGCTCCTACTGCCCTGTCTGCAGTTCCTATGGACTCGGAGTTCTGCAGGTGCACAGCCAGGATCAGGCGTTATCTGAGGCACAGTCCTCAGCAGCCTCCCCACCTGGGTATAGTGTTGGGTGCTCCTCCCAGAAATTATGGTTTCCTCTTCATCATGTTTATAGTTTGAAATGGAATTGTGTTCTATTCATTAAAGGAAGCAAATGATAAACAAACAAAAATCTGTAATCTCATACAGGAAGAGTCTAAGTTAAAGGCCCGGACTAACAGAGCACCCCGTCCCCCGCAGTGTCCACGGAAGTGTGTGTATCCCTAGGGCAGCAACAGCCACCCAAGCAGTCTCTCTACTTCTCTGGCTGCTGTATGAGAAACAAGTGACCTCCATGATGCTGCTCCCACTTCCAAGTCTTGTCCTCTGCCTGGGCCTCACCAGGTATGGTGTCCTTTCCTTACAGCCTGGGCCGTGCTGAGCTCAGTGCTGTTGTCTCATGTCACCGGGGCATGGGACATGAGATGTATACTGGAGATCATGTTACCAGATTTGGGCAGAAGTTCTGGTAATGCTCACTGAACTGGTGATGGAATGGATGTTCTTTCTTCTCTGAAAGGCAACCACATAGCATGCTGCAAAGGTTACCACACCCTTTACACCTCTGGTCTGCACTAATTTTAGTAGTAAAATTGACCCCTACAAACTTAAAGGCAGAAGGGAGAAATACTGACATCTTAAAATTCAAATCAGGGAATGGGATGAGGGACGTGGACCATGGGAAGTCCTCATCAGGTTCTGGGACGTTCTGGAGAAGTACCACTTCCTATGTCTGCTTGGGGATGCTGTTCTTGGAAAGTCTGGACTTCACATGGTAATCCAGGGCAGGTGATGCAGATGACTGGCAGGATGCAGAAAGCCAAACATGAATGCTTAGATGTGGGAGCAGAGCGAGCAGATCCAGGAGGCCTGGAGGGAGAGCCAAAGCCCAGTCACCCCAGCACACATGCTAGCCTTCCATGGCGGGGCTGGGCTTACCTGGGGCGCTCGGGGGTGGGCTGCAGGCTGGCACCTGATGGAGAGAGCGCAGGAGCTGGAGTGGCAGGGCTGTCTGGGACCTGCTCCGGCAGGGGTGAAGGCAGGGGTGCAGCCAGCTCGGAGGGTGGGGCAGGAGGCTGCATGGAAGGCGGGGCGCAGGATGCTTTCCGACCAGCAGAGGAGCCTCTTCGTGCCACCCAAGATGTGTCCATGACCCTCACACCCATGCTGGCGAGGGACACAAAGACATCTGCTTACCCACGTGTGACAGGTGACATGGTCCCTCCCCCATGAAGCGGAGACATTCAAGCAATCTGTGTTTGGAGAGCAGCAGGCTTAGCACCCTCCTGGGTCCTGGGAAGCAATGCCCACAGTGGAAAGGTATGGCTAGCGACACTCCAGTGCCTGGGCTGCTGGGGACCTGCTGACATGCAGCCCCACAGTCCAGGCCTGGCGCAAGCTGCCCTCCCACAGTGGAAAAGCACAACAGGGCACAGCCAGCAGCTTGGACGTCCACAAGCTGTGCTTTTACCCTCGGCCAAAGCCAGCAGGCCCTGGGATAATGGCCCCCAAAGCATCCTTGGTGTGGAACTCAAGCTGTCCTCAGAGCAGAATGTGGCCTACCTGGGGGGCAAGGGAAATGTTCCTCCCATGTGAGATGAAGTGGGGCAGGACACGGACAGACAGCACCAGTCTCGGACATGAACCAACCAGCAGGAGACTTGTAAATACATCTTTTGTGCAATGTGGGGTCCCAGCTTTGCTACTGCTGGGGAATCTGTCAAGGTATGACCTCTGTAGGCCACAGCTGCTTATCTATATAGCATGGAAGGGGCTGCTCATGCCCATGGTCCCTCCAGGCTCAAAGTCTATTTTGATGATGGACACACAGCTCCAAGTAAATCGGCCAAGCAACCAAACACGGCACATTCACCCTCTTGCCGAGCTCACTACCACACAGCTTGCTTGCTTTAAGACTGAAAGTGACCTCATAGCTACCAGAGGATACTGTACCTTTGGATTTTCCTAAGGCTGCAGGGACAGAAACATACAGATATTAGTGCCAACAAATCTAAACCTTCCTTTGGACACAGAGGTGGAGTGTCTGCAAGGGGTTTCCTGTCTGAGTCCTGATGGAATGCTCATATTGTGTGATGTCTACTGTTTAGCTGGTCTCCAAGTCTGTCCAGTGTCTGCACAAGCCAAAACCACGCAGGTGAATAGAGAGGAGCTGCAGAGCTGACAGGGCGATGGGATGATGGACTCATCCGAGAACCAGGCATCTGCTCGTTTCCAAGTTGCATGGACACAGAAGGCAGTTAATGCCCGTCATCTGGTACAGTGGACCCGGTCCTGTGCCCTTAGGCAACAGCTTCACTTGACAAGAATTCTAGTATGGAGGGAGACATGAACTTCTGTACAAGGACAAACCATAGTCCAGGCCACACCAATCTCTAGTGCACAGTAGGGTGAAAATAAGAGGACACCCATGTGCTTATATTCTTTGCTCTTCTCTCTCAATGGTTGGATGCACTGAGCCATTCCATCGTGGAGTCCTGCATGTTTAGAACGGTCACGTCTATGTTGTAGAGTTGCAGCGAGATAAAAGACCAAATCAAAGACAGAGATGAGCTGTTATGGGTGGGCTGGATCCTTTAAGGAAGCATGCCTAAGCATGGACCTGTCTGAGGAGATTGGTACGGGTATTAGCAAGTGACCCTAGGCTCCCTCAGTTTCCTGAAACTTTCACACCTACTGTCATGGCTGGCATTCCTCAGCTCCCCTGTGGCTTCAAGGAGCCATCCTGAAACAGAATGGGAGTATGTCTTCCCAGGATTTACTGGCTTTCAAATCATCTTGAACAGACACCCTCATTGGGCAGAAAACCTCAGGAAGGTCATAAACTTTGGGGCAGGTGTCAATGTATGTCCCCTGGTAGTCACAGCAGGCCAAGGAAGATTAGCAAGCTGCTTTCTGGGTTTCTGGATTTTAACAGGAGAAAGCTTATTCTTGCACAAGGGGTAGGGGCTAATGACACTTAGCTGTGGAGATCAGGGAACATGGCAGGCAGTCAGGTACAAGTTCTGAAGTCCATCCTCCACTCCTCACCACATTCTCATCTGCTTAGAAGGTCCTTCCCTCATCAGGGAGAGGAAGTTAGGTCCTTAGAAGCAGGGCTGTGGGGTTGCTTTCTCTTTCCAAGAACGACTTCTACATTGGGAACCTCAGACTCCAGAGTACCCATTGATCTGAATCATCCAGGGAAGGAACAGGCTTGGCACCAGTTACGTATTAAACGAGCTTTGGTAATTATGACTGGCAAATGTCAGCAGTTAAGAACTGAAACCTGAGTGCACACTGCCACCTTCACTAGAGGTTGCTGGGCCATGCCAATCACCCTTCTGCCTGTTGAAGAGATGATGGGTGAATACACATACTGCGTCCACTGACATTTTCAAGTAGTTACATAAATCTTGGGGTGACTCAATAGCCAAGGTGGCAGCTACATTCTCGGATACATAACACTCGTTTACACTCAGAGGAGCAAGCTGCTAATTATGTACGTCTGGATGTCCAGATAGACTCAGCTCAAGGCAGCAATGACAGAGCTGCTGAGTTCTCTGCCCAGTGGGGGCGGCACACAGACAAGGAGCAGCCAACCAGATGTCTGTATCAACAGCTCACAAGTCTCTGCTCATTGTTGTCTCAAAAGAGAGATCAGAATAGACTCAAGGCGCTGGTTGTGTTTAAGGATGATAAAATGGAAGTGGGTGTAATCCCAAGCTGACTCCAATGGTTCTGTTGATGGACATTCAAAGCCAATATGGAGGCTCCAGTAACCCCATGACTAAGAACTGAGAACTCGGCCTTAGAAAAAGGAAGCAAATACTAGGCTAGGAGTCCCTGAGAAGCTAAGGTTGGGTGAAGGTTATTTCCCCACCGCTGCTGAAATGAGCCAATTCCTGCCAGATGAGAACATATTAAAGGGAGTTTTATTGGAAAGCTTCTCTTGGGTGGGTAAGCTCACTGGCCCCAAGAAAGGTCAGGGAAATTGCCATGAGGAGAGAGGGGGTGGGAAGTGGAGAACAGAAAGGGCATGTTCTCAGAGAGAGAAGGAGAGAGCGAGCAAGGAGAACAAAATGTCTGGTTTATATAGGAAGGAACCTCTAAGTGGAAGGAACTTTCCTGGACTGGAAAGTTCAGGGTTAGAGGCAGGGTATGCCAAGTAGGGACTAAGGGATGCTGAGAGAACCTAGAGTCTAGGTCTGTCTTGATGTGTAAAATATGTGCCTTAGTCCCTCTTCCTGGGCCAAAGCCAAACATGGAGAATCTATGAACAGGAAGTACAGAGCCTTCATTCCTTGCTGCCTACCAGAACCTTCCATTTATTTCTTTGTTATTTATAGGCTTTTTTGACAAAAAAAAATAATCACTTCACAAGTGCTAGCATTACAAGTGTGTGGCACCATGCACAGCCAAGTGCCATTTGCAAGAGATTTGCTCTAGATCACACTTTGGATTTTTAAATGATATTTTAACAAGGAATAGGTTCTGAAATGACTCATGCCTCTAGTTCCAGGTAGACCAAATACTGACTTGTTCTGTTTCCTCATACAGAACGTGGTAAACATCTCCCTCCTGCCTCCAGCATCCATGGGGGTAACTTTGCAAAACAGGACAGATGACAGACTTGTAATACCTCTATAGCACTCCCTGGCAGCAGGGGCTGAGTGCTGACAGGATGGGTTGTGCTGTGTGACAGCGCTGTGGTTTGGGAAGGCCTACAGTGCATCCTCTGAGAATGTGGGAGATGCCAGGAACTAGTGGAACCTCAAGAGCTGGGACCTCACATGAGGTGATGGGGATGCAAGTAACACTATCCTTAGAAGGAACCAAGGAAGTTCTGATGGGACCTGGCCTCTCACAGAAGAGATGTTATACAAGGCAAGTATAATGCCTGAACCTCTGTCTGGGTTCCTGTCTTGCCATGTCATCTCTTGCTTTTACATGCACTCCTACTGTCATGAGATGCAGCCAAGGGGACCTTCACTATTGCAAGGCTGAAGTTGGCACCGTGTTTTGGAAGCTGCAAAACTATGAGTTATGCAAACTTCTTTTCTTTATATATTACCCAGCCTCCAGCATTTAGTTATAGCAATAAAAGCAAACTAATACAAACACAAAATATGTCTAAGAAGCAGTATGCCCAATTACAAAATAATTGTATTTTATTATGATATTTTATTGTGACATGGTGGAGACTCATGATGACATATCCGCCTCTGTTCAGAGCAGCAGAGTGGCTTTGGGGACAGTAAATTTTGGCATGAATCCCAGACTTGCCAATTATTAGCAATAGAATACAGATACAGATGGGTGAGCGTGAAGAGAATATCTTGTATATTGCATGGATGCATCACATGTCAGTTTAAAAACTTATGGCCTATAGAAAGGGTAAAATGGAAGGTGGGACATCCAGGAGGCAGAAAGAATTCTGGGATAGAGCCAGGACAGAAGATCCCCCTCCCCCAAGAAAGATGTGAGCACAAGTAATCAGCGACATGGCAGAAGATAGACTAGAATAAATGGGATAATTTAAGTTATGATCTAATCAGAAAAGAGCCTAGCTACATGGCCAAGGTATTTGTAAATATATTTTGAGTCTGAGTCTTATTTCTGGAAGCATAGGGCTGGAAGGAAGAACCGGGACCTAACTTCTTCAAATGAACTCTGAGTACACTTTGTAAAGTAGGAGTGACACATTCTCTCTCCCTTGGGGGTTGTTTGTAGGATAATAAGCATGAACATAAGACCCCCAGCCCTTGGAGACCACGCACAGACTACACACCCTTCATCGGAAAAGTTGGCATGGAGAAAGTTGCGACTCCCAAAGCCGTGTGAGTTGTTGAGACTGTCAGAAATTCAACACTTGACCTCAAGTGCTGACTTGCAGGGAAAACACTATTTAAAATGAGCTTCAGGATACATATGTGAAAAAAAATTGAAATATGTCTAGTCCTTAACTATTTACATAAGGGACATACAATTCTGAGGAAGAATTAATAGTTGTAATGGCTGTCACTCCAGATGCCAAGCAAATTTGACTTTTAAAGCGCCAAGTAGGTATGGTAGCACACATGTTTAATGCTGGCACTCAGGAGGCAGAGACAGGCAGATCTCTGAATTCAAGCCTAGTCTACACAGTGAGCTCCAGGTCAACCAAAGCTACATGATGAGACTTTGTCTACAATAAAATGTACTGGAGAAAGAAGTAGGTAGTGTTTGCTGAAGGCAGAAGGATATTGTTTTGGTGAAGTAGAACAGCATGAGATGTAGACACTGAGAAGACTCCAGCTGAGCTTAACAGCTGACATCAGAGTTCTTTCTTCCCTAATGTGATGGTTTGTATATGCTGGGCCCAGGGACTGCCACTATTAGATGATGTGGCCCTGTTGGAGTAGGTGTGACCTTGTTGGAGTAGGTGTGCAACTGTGGGTGTGGGCTTTAATACCCTAGTCCTAGCTACCTGGAAGTGAATGTTCTGCTAGCAGCCTTCAGATGAAGATGTAGATCTCTCAGTTCCTCCTGCATCATGCTTGCCTGGATGCTGCCATGGTCCCATGTTGATGATAATGGACTGAATCTCTGATCCTGTAAGCCAGCCCCAGTTAAATGTTGTCCTTATAAGAGTTGTCTTGGTCATGGTGTCTGTTCACAGCAATAAAACCCGAACTAAAACACCTAGCAATAAAGCACAGAAGAGTAACTCAGAGCCCCTCTTCTTTGTGCTGCTTCCTCCTGTAAGGCTCTGACTTGTGAGATACATTGAGATAGGTTTTTTTGAGAAAGGGATACTGGCAGCCTAATAGAAGAGGGGCTGAAAATAAGGAGGGGATCCATACAACCCCCTCCCAGCATGGTTGGGATGTGTCTTCCCAAGGTCTACCTGCTGAAAGCCTGACCTTTGGCCTGCTGCCCTCTGGGGAGATGATGGAACCATAAGGAACTGGTGCCCCAGAAGAATGCTAAGTTACCAGCTGCATGCCTTAGATGACATTTCTAAGGAGCTAGGACTTTCCTCTTCCTTTTCCTGTACTTCCTCTGCTGTGAACTTTTATACACTGAGACCCAAATCTAATGGGGCCAAGCAACACTTTCTTTCAATGCTAAAACCAGTATCTACAGCAAACCTCCCTTAGCCCCAGTTGACTGACTCTGGTATTCAGTTACATTAGCAGAGATCTGACTACCACATCTGTGTGTTTCAGTGCTCACCCCTGGACAGCAGGTGGGCAGAGGAGGCAGGGATGAAGACTGTCATCTTGGATGAAAGGTTCTCTGGAGAACAAACTGACAGGGGACAGGAAGCCCTGATATGAAGGGACACAACCTTCCTCTCTACAGAACGGTTTGTAAGTTATAGAGACATTATGAGCTTAAAGTGCTTTTGACCAGTTCTATTTTAGTATATTTTATGCCTGTAGAGTTAGCCCAAAGACTTTGGCATAGTATAGACAGACAAAAACATCAAATACTTAAGAGGCAAGAAATATGCTTGGTCAGGATACCTCCACTGCAGAAAAGTGGGTCCAGGCATACTACTATTTTAAAGATTTATTTTGTACATGTATGTGCTTCTGTCTGTGTGCGATACATGAGGATACCTACAGAGTCCAGAAGATGGCACTGAATCACGTGGAACAGGAGATACAGGTGGTTGTGAGCCTGCCAACCATTCTAGGAATTGAATGCATGTCCTTTGGAAATGTAGCAAGTACTCTTAACTGCTGTGACACTGCTCTAATATCTTGATGTATGTATGTGTGTTGGGGGTGTCATTAAAGGTACGGTTTATTAATCCGGAGCCTCCCTGAGAGCTGGGAAACTGCGCTGTCTACAAGCTCAGTGTTCTCTTGGAAAAACTCCCACTGGGCTTCAGTTTCTCTCTAGGGGATACTTGGACTCTGCACCAGCTACATTTTGAGACTGAATTTTCCAAAGAGACAGAAGGAACCTACAGGGCTAGGCTTAGAAAGTTCCAGAACAGGTACACATTCTGCCTCTCAGCCAAATGCTACTGAAGGTCACTGAGACGCCAACACTGAGCAAGGACAACTAAAGTGTCTACTGCCATCTTTCCCACAATGCCACTCATTGGCAGCTGTAGAAAATGGTTGCATTAGGCTCCTGCAGCTGCTGTAACAGATACTACAAAGTAGGCAAATGACAGATATACACACACAGTTCTGGAAACCGATTCTAGACTCTATAACTATGATGCATTCAGCAGCAGCAGAGCCGTCGTCTCTTCAAACACTCTAGGAGACGTGTTCTATTTCTGTTCCAGCTTCTGGTGTCAGCTAACCTTCAAATCTCAGCTCTATCTTCACAGTTGTAGCGCAGTGAAGTTCCCCACCTCCATCCTGTAAATGACATGCTATAAGGACCACTGAGAAGTACAGCTTCCTACTTCAAAGTCCTTACTTTCATCACTCCTGCAAAGACTATTTTTTTTTTCAAGAATAAAGTAATATATAGAGGTGGCAGGTTTGGACCCTGTTTCTGTTGGTGGCCATCACCCTGCATGTCATGATGAAAACCACAGGTGTGAATTCCTGGCTCACTGAAGACGTCCCACTTGTGTTATGAATCAGAATGGCTTCAGGACCAGACCTTTCAAGAGCAAGCTGCCTTATGTGCCAGCTGGGATTTAGAAGCCTTTGACACTGATGGAAAGCTTCCCACTTCTGCCCAATTTTATCCAGTTTATCTGTCCCAACTTTTCTTTATGGTTTTTAAAATAACAGCTCTATTAGTATATAGCTTACACTTTCTTTTTATCTTGGACAAAACCCTCCAATAACACCTATTTAATGGGTCCACACTTCAATGGGAAACTTAAAGACTTTAACATTTTTCTCAAGATATTTTAAAAGCTCAGAGATGGGGACAGATATCAAGAACTAGCAAATACTGGTGGTACTCAGTGGGTGTACCATGTTCTCTGCCTCAAACAACAACCGCTCCTCTTTCTATCAGAGTTCAGAAGTGACCACAGTACTGAGAAATCTGTTGCTGGGCAATTCTATTTTTGCCAGAACATCACAGAGTAAACTATGCTGGCTGGAGCACCAATTGATGACATAATCTCATATGACAGTCATGTATGTGAGCTACCACTGCCTAAATGTCATCATGTGGTTCGAGGCTTCACACCATGCCCTGTCAGACAGCTCTTTGAGGGTCGGCTTAAGCTATATTTTCTAGGGAATACAAATTTTAAAACACACACACAATATATTTTATTTCATGTATTTCTATAATACATAGACTCATAGGGTAGACGGTAGAAATAAACTTTTGATTTTATAAATTTAGATTGTGTGTGTGTGTGTGTGTGTGCGCACACGCACGCAAATGCACCATACCACACATGTGGAGGTCAGAGGTCAGGGATCAGACTCATGTCATCAGACTTGGCAGAAATGCCTATATACACTGAGCCTCACACCGGCCCTAATTTTAGACCAGAATGGAACACACATTGGACAGTTCATCTCCAGTGTTCTGAAGCAATAGGACTTCACCAGAGGTAGCATCAGCTTAGAATGCCACTGGCCAAGCTTCTGCCACACCTGTACACTGTAGGAGGACAGCAGAGTTGGAAGAGCCCAGTGCCTCTAAGGTATTCTCTTATGGCTCAGTCAGCACCAGCATCTACCTATGAGAACTTCTTGGCAGCTTGGCAAGGGGTCATGTGAGAACCGGACTGGTGCTTGGAAGGGGGTTTAAAAGCATTGCCCAATGTGCTCATCAGGTTTCTGTCTCTCGTACATTCTAGTTTTGCTACTTCTTTATTTTTGATAAAGTTACAATTTTTCTCTTCCACATCTGAATACCTCAGAGTTTCTATTTTACCCCTCCCTGCTAGATAGTGAACAACACACAAACGCACCACATATGTAAATAACCCCATGCATATCACGCATGATCTCTGTGGAGTAAGGTCACAAGCAGTGACAGCAACCTACTGAAGACAACTGCCCCCTCCTCCCACACACTCACACAGCACAAGACACAGGCTTAGGCCTCCTCTGCAAATTTAGTCCAAACCCTTTTGGCCTTTGCCTTTGCAACACATCCTGGTGGTTCCTGGGGGAGGGGGAGGTCAGGCTGCTTTAGTTCCCATCATTCCGGTTTCTAATACCCTGACTCTGTGCTCCATGTTCCCACCCTGAAGGAGATGTTGTAGAATGTGATTGTATGTAAGTAATTCCTAATCACAGTTTACTTCATTGACTGGCTTGACAAACCACGGGAATCCACTTCTGCAGCAGGTATACTGACACCTTTCGGGAGGTGGACTCTCATCAGACATAGACTCACTGGAATGAGTTATGTAACCTGCTTATGCCTCTGTTGCTTACTGAGGCAATCATGTTGTGTAATTAAACATTATGTAAACTGATTTAATGGATTGTGGAGCGGCTGCTCCTCCGCACACACACACACTAAGCTGGGGACATTTGAACTGCATTCAAGTAGGCAGACCCTGGGAAAAAGTTAGAAAACCTGTGTACTTTGGCCACTCCTAGGTTCTTTCCAGCCTCACAGAGAAAGTTATTCATCCACAGTGCTGTGTATGGGAACTGAAGATGGCAGATGAGCAGGTTACAATTAAAGCAAAGCCAATAAAGAGGCAGGAATGGCCACACATTTATACATGTTGGGCTTTTAGAAACTCTACAGTACTGAGATTTGTCTTCACATATGCAAAGCATGAGCTACACATACTCCTAGCTACACATGGGTGAATTCTAAGTTAAGGTAAAGAGATTATGGGCTGAGGGTGTGGCCCAGCTGCCAGAGGGTTTATCTAGCATGCACAAAGCACTGAGTTCAATCCCCAGCACTGCCTAAAACCAGGTATATGGATATACACCTAGAATATCTGTATTTGGGAGATGGAGACAGGAGGATTATACATTTACTATCATCCCTGCTTATACAGACCACGTATGATTAACCTGGGCTAATTTATGACCATGTTTCAAAAAACATAAAACAATAAATAAGGCTTATTATGATTTTTTTTTTTAAATTCCCTTCATTGACCAACATTTCTTTATTTGCTGAGAACTAATCATAGTGATAGCAATCAGGTCAGCTAAGAAGGCTGTACTTACCTCTGGACCAAGAGGGGAGCAGGCCAAAGAAACCTGTCCCAAACAGCACACACAGATGGGAGCACCCAGAATGAGGTCCCAGTTGAATTGCTATAAGCCACCTCAAGTGTCATAGTAAGTACTGCCTTCCTGTCCAGTTTTCCTAAATACACCCTCCCCAAAACCAATTTTCCCAATCCTGAAGAAGGGGCACTAGATCATACCCATCCTTCTTGTAAAACTCCAGCATCATGTTGTCTGTGGCGACACTGAGGGGCCGGCGGGCCTGCTCTGGCTGGCGCCGGTCAGCAGGGTCCATGTCTGGGGAGGGTATTGAGCTGTAGTTGGCATTGTGGTTCACGTGGACCGGACTTCCATAACTGCCTGTGATGTTGAACTCTATTTCTGCAGGGAGAAAAAAAATTAGTGGATGTGATCTCTTGTGAGGGTACACCCTTCCGGGACAAGAGAGCCACTCATGTGCTGCCTCTAGAAAAAGTCACTTCTCGGTCTATACCAGCTAATGTATTGATTGATATTAACTTACCATACTGACCGGTCAACAAAGAGACTTATGGTTGGCAGACTGGCCTTTAAGAGAGGGACATAACCAGGTCAGCCTTAACTGCTGGGATCCTGGCCTTACGTTTTGTCCTCACACGGATTAGTAGTGATTGACAGCTAAAACACTTACTACACATGACGGACAGGAGCAACGTGTTGTTGCTTTAACAACTATGACTATAACTGTTGTCTCCATAAATTGATCATCACAGAGAAACACTCATGCAATGATGCTTCTGTGGCTCATAACATCTTGTGGATTCCCTTGTAGGAAGCTGCCTCAGGTGCCTAATTATGAACCGGGCACAAAAAAAGTAAATCACTGCTTTGGACCCCTGCTTTTATGTGCTGAGAGGCAGCTCAAAGAACATCATTTAAGTCAGTAAAAAGGTAGCGTCCAGGTGATGGCTTGGATCTGAACTGAAGTACTCCCCAGCCCCTCCCCACCATCCACTGTACCATCAGGTCCAGCCACCCTCTGCATTTGGGAAGTGAGGCGTTTGGAGCTAAGGAGAACTCTATTTTGGGCCAGTTTCCACATTTTGTAGGTGTGAATAAACCACAGTGTAGCTGTTAGGTTAGGAGAATCTATGGACCTACTTAGTATAAAGCACAGACACCTAGATGACAGACATGTCTCCTGAGCGGGGATAGAGAAGAGAGCAGCCGAGGCTCTACTCCAGTGCCTGCTGCATTATAGGTAGGTGTGTGTGGGTGGAGTGTGAACAAAGCCATCCAAAGCCTGGTGCACACCTCTGGCTTCCTAGGCTTCAAGCTCACAGTGTGCTTCCTGTCCCCACTTCTGCCCCGATGTCCCCAGATGTGGGTGCTGACACATACCCCCAGGGAAGAACCAATCTGCATGCTGGATAATAGGCTCGATGATGCCAACAATCTGCAGGGAAACTGTGGTCATCATCTCCGTGATGTTCCTGGAAACAGAGCAAAGCAGTGGGGTTAGCAGCTGAGGCAGGGCATAGCTTCATAGTCCTCTGGACATTGGAACTCTGCAGGCCCAGGTCTTCAGCTGCTTTCCAGAAGATTTGAGAACAGCATCACTCCTGGTGACCACACAATACCCATAAGTGCTTTTTCAGCACAGGGTAGTTTATCTGCTTTGTAACTCTGCTGCCTCTTGCAGACAGGCCTCCACCTTTTCAAGTCTAGATGCCTGGACTTCTTGTAAAGTGTTCTCCTGTCCCCTCTTCTGTCATGCTCCATGGTATTCAGGTTAGTCACAGAAGACCACACTCAGACTCATAGCTCTGAGCCTGTCAGTGAGGAAGATCTATAGAATTCTGTTCCTCCTCCTGGTCCCAAGAGAAAAGAAGAGGCTGATTTGATTTAATCAGGAATCTGTGGATCCAAACACTGAAGGTCCTTGTCCCCGATTGGTTTTTGATTGATCAATAAAGATGTCAGCGGCCAATGGCTTGGCAAAGGGATATGGGGTACGGCCTTTATATTTGCATGGGCTAGGAACTGGGAAAAAGGAGACGGAGAATTGCCATGACTTTCAGGAGAAGGAGGGGACATAGAAGCTACAGGAGAGAAAGCCAACCAGCCATGTGGGAATTCAAGTGGATGGTCACTGGCCACTTCTCTGATTGGGCCTGGGGTAGTAGGGGGAAGTTTAGGAGTGCCCAGCCTTGAAGTAGCCAAGGCATTTTAAAATTAACTGGCTTGTGTGTGTGTGTGTGTGTGTGTGTGTGTGTGTGTGTGTGTGGTGTATTTCATTTGCAAATCCAGATAGCTTCTGGGCAAGTTCGATCACACAACTCACAGGGAAGCACAGCAGTATAGCCCAAACTCACTGCTACTGTGATGACCCAGGGCCCAGGCCTCCTGCCCTACAGCCTATGCCTGGCACCCTAAGGTACCTTTCCTTCCTGTACTCACCCCTCTGACTGTGGCCAAAGAAGGTTGGGTCCCAGGACAATTGCCATGTTACTGGGAGTCATCTTGTTTACATCCTGATATTCAGACAGTTTCGATAAAAATTTGATCAAGTATCTGAAAGGCAACGAGAAGAGTCAGGTTTCACTGGGGCTCAATACCAGTTATTATCTTGCAGGACCAAATAGAAACTTCTCTCCTGTAGTGTGTTCTTGACAAGGAGACTCACAGATCCGCAATAAATGAAGAAATACCCTACATCAGAAATGGGAATTCTGGATTCTCTTCCCTGGAAGCAGACAGACCCAGACTCACCCACGTAGATGTTCACATCTACTCCAGTGAACAACTAGTAAAAAAACATCTGTCCTTTGCATTAGGTATAGGATGCTCCAAATGTGTCTCTCACCATACCCTGTTACCTCTCATCTTCATTGTATAACCAAAGTGTCTGTGGATATCCCTTTCAACCCTCACTCAGGCTTCTTGGAAAGATCCAATGAAGACCCAGCAATTCCATTGGTAGATATACACCCAAGCGAAATATGCCCACACACAAGCTGCACCCAGAGAGGCATTATTTGTGCTATTACTAGAGCTGAGGCCACTTAAATGCCCTTGAAGGAGTGAATGAGTGTATGTAGAATGTTACTAAGGCATAAAAAAGAATGGAGATTTGACCTTTTCTGTCATGTGGGTTAGCCCTGGAAATATGGCAATCGAAAGGCGTGAGAAAAGGCTACACAGTGCAGTTCTACATTATGTGAAATATACAGAACAGGTAAGTACACCATTGCCAAGAGGCTGGATTAGAGACTGCTGAACTGAGCTGGGGATGCCAAGGGAAATAGGTTTCTTTGTGCAGAGATAAAAACACCCCCAAACCAGACATTATTGACAGGTACACAGCTTTGCGAATGTAGACTCAATCCCAAATGTCACCTTAAGAAAGACACAGTGGTGTGTGAATTATGTCTCGATCACATTAGTTTTTAAAATGAGAATGAAGGAACTGTGCAAAAGGTAAACATCTAAGAACAGCTTGGGCATGCCACACTGAGAATATGCTTGTCCTTCCTAGAGGCCCCAGGGCTGTGCTTTCTTCTGGACTCCTAGCTACAAAAGGCTGTCATCTTCCCTTGGGTCACAACAAAGGAAGTTCCTTGGAGGATTTTAACTCCTCTTCTCTCAGCCCAGCAGAGAGTGCACCAGCCTTGGGGGTTGAGTTCAGCCCAGTAGTAGCCGTTGTATTCCTATACCAGCTCCACACACAGCTTCTCCTGACACATTCTAGAACTAGACTAGGATGTGGGATCTCTGGGATAGTTGGCGTGGATGCTTGCCAGTGGCTGATCACCAACCTGTAGTGCATTGCACACATTTGACTTGTATTTGGATACTTTTAAATGCAGATTTTAATAAAATATACCTGTAGTTTACCTTGTTCATTTGTAGGTGTACAATGATGAATGATGAGGTACATCCACATTGTTAGGCAACAATCACAACCATCTACCTACCCCCAGGACCACTTGACCTTCTCAAACTGAGACTGTACACATTAAACAATAACCCCTGCATTGTCCACCACCTAGCCCTGACAACCAACCACCTTCAGTACCTGTGACTCAAGCCACTCTCAGCACCTCATATACATGGCATCAAACCTTTCTGTCCATGTCACTGTAAGAGCCACAGTTCCACCGTACATGCACAACACATTGGATTTATCCATTTATCTGCCTGGGGACACTTAGGTTATTTTCACTCTGGCTACTGTGAATCTCGCTGCTATGAATGGAGGTGCATACATATCCAGTCTCTGCTTTCGATTCTTTTGGGCATATGCTCTAAAGTGGAGCTGCCACATCCTATGGTAATTCAGGGCTTAGTGCTTAAGGAACAGCCATACCACGGCTCTAGGGATTTTTAACAGGAGAACAAAAATGATCAGGTAGATAGAAGCAGAAGTTGAAGCTGAAAGCCTACATCTTAAGAAACAGGGAAGAGAGGAAGCAAACGAGAGAAACAGGGCAGGTGAGGAACAGAAGCCAAGGGTGAGGGTCTGCAGCAGAGAGGCAGCATGACGATAAGTGGCTCCCAGAAAAGACAGACACATACATGGAATTCTCTCCCTCACTGTCCTCCCTGTGATTAGCTCAAGGTGACATTTGTCTCCTTCAGCTCCAGAGTAGGTCCGTGTTCTTTCACAAACTGAGAAACTTTCATAGAATTAGCCAAAGGCTGTTGGGTAGCACCTGGTAATATTGGCTTCTGTCCCTTAGCAGCAAAACCTATCAATGTGCCCCCTGCCTATCTTATCTCATAGGCTGTTTGAAGCTTAAAATGGACCATGCATGCATGCTAACAGTACCATGGATCCCACAAGGTGCCCATGTATGCTACTTTCCATGACTTTTATTCAGGGAGCTAGGCAGCTGGGCTCCAGCAAGCCCTATCCACTTCTTCTTCTACTTACCGGATGTTGTTATGGTTGGCCTTGGGCAACTTCTCACAAGCATTCCAGAGAGCCTGAAGTCTCTTGTCTTGCTCCTGGATACTGGGAAATTGACAGGAAAAGCCATTGGTTGAACAACAATTGACATATCACTGGTCACCAATCCCAACCAGTCTTTAGCATAGACCCTGGGACAATCACTGTTTAAGTTATTATACACATAGCTATGATCTATCATCTCTCCTTCTGCTCTCCTTCAGTCCTGCCCTATACTACTTTAACAGAACTTCACCTGCACGGATCACAGGTCTCAGGTGAAAAACTGAACAAGCTAACAGTGAGATCAAGAGGCTAGACAGTTGTGGAGCCAGGGCTCTGGGGCTGTTGGGAGAACATAAGACACCAGAGCTGGAGGAGAGCGACCCAGCTGCATGTTGCAACCTACAAATCAGCTCAACAGACATTAGTCATTGCATATTTAATTCCTCTATGTCTGACATAAACTAAATGTTCAACAGATAACTTGCATAAGTAGGCTACGAAGATAGAAATAAATCCAACTTTTCAAAACTTTTAACTTCAGCAAGTGGACAATTTCCACTAGCTGAAAGGTTTTCCATGACGTATAACAATTAACTCTATAGGTTTACTAATCAGTCTCTCAGAACTAAATCATTATTTATGGACTAAGTTTTATAGAAATTTATATCCAGGCCTACATGGTAAGAAAAGTGCCAGAGAATCTTCTCCAGAAGATCCAAAGAGTAAACAGCAGCGGGATGAGGTCCACACCTATGGTGTGGCCATGTCATTGCTGGATGTCCCTAGGGTCCTCCTACTAATCTTGACCTTCAGAGAAAAGTTCCCCGTATGAGCATGAAGGAACAGAACATACATGTTCATGTAATGTATGGTTAAAGTAGAAGTCATGAAGTTGCCCTTCCACTCCCTGGCCTGGTGGTAACTTTGTCCTCCAGGAGTAACACCTGCCTCACAGAGCCTGTGTGAACACTCTAAACCAGAGCATGACCCAAGTGCCTGGCCGTGCTGCCGGTTCATGCAAGGTCCTGTCCTGGGCAAGGCACTTTCTGTGGCAACAGGCCAGCCCCATATACTCTTCCGGTCCTCAACTTTTCTTAAGGAACAGTCTGTGAGAAGCTACTTTTTTTTCTGCTAACATCTAGCACTGGGCCCAGCAGAACAGACTGAGCTGTAATGGGGCCAATGTGCTAAAAAGCCATGAAGGAAAGTGATCTATGAAAACTGGGGCTAGTTTCCTAAAACAGTCGTCTCCCAGGAACCAGTCCTAGGAAGCCAGTGTTGCTGAGCCGGTAGGCTCACCCACTCTGCCTCACCCCCTGAGAAGTCCCTTTAAAACCATTACTTTTTGTTGTTTCTGTCTCTTCAGGCTTCTCTGCTGTAGAGCTAGCTAGCTAACCCACTGGAGGAACTCATTCCACTTTATGGAATCAAGTGCTATCCAGTTAGAAAGTAGGAAATGAAAGCTGTTGGATTTTTTTTAAACTGAATTTGTCTTTTGACAAAGGGCAGATGACACTTGACCTTTCAAGAAATGCAAGTCAACAGACATATATTAAAGTGAGTGCCCCTGTGCCTGGAACTGCCCTATGGGCTGGAAGAAGCCCTCAGAAGAATTCCTAACCTATCACCTATATCAACAAGCCTAGACATCCCTACTCTCCCTGGTGCAGAAGCAACAGAGAAGAGGGAGGAAGGCTGCCAGGGAAGGCTTCTCTGAGGAGCTGACATTTAAGGTGAGAAGAATGTATCTATGGGGCAGAGGTCTCGGAGAACAGCCCGTTGGAGGAATCAGTCAGTGCTCCCGTCCTGAGGATGGTCTCCTAGCTTCTGATCCCTGCTCCCACTTGTATCTTCCTCCGTCTCGTCTCGGCATGCTCTCCCATGAAGGGACTTAGTTTACCAGGCTCCCCAGAATGCCTCCTTGGTCATTGTCCTGATAAGGTCTCATTTTAGAGAGTACATTTTATACTTTCACTATTTCATACACATATATAACACAGGTAGTCACAGCTGTCTCTATGACCTCATCCCAGTCCTCTGGAACCTTCCAGCATGTTCCCTTCCTGTTGTCACGGCTTATTTTTTTTTATTGGTTTGTAACCCACTGAGAACGCTGGTTCTCTTGCTGGCTCAATCTTATGAGGTCTGCAGTGAGTTTGGAAGGCTATGTCCTATCCAGAAGCCGGTATTTCACAGTGACGCCTCCCTATCCTCCAGCTCTTAACATCTTTTCTTTTTCTTCTACTTTAATGTCCCCTGAGCTTTGTGGAGCAGTTTTGATATCCTTTGACTAGTTGTGAGTCTTTGCATTAACTGTTGCCCACTGCAAAGAAAAGTTTCTCTGACACTAGTCCTGATCTGAGATTTGGCCTCTTCTCTTTCCTGTCCCACCTGTATCCTGGCTATCCTAAGTCCCCTCAGATTTGTCTACACCCTGCTGTGTCATCCTGGAGCATAACTGAATCCAGTTGGGAGCCATCCTGTGTGAAACCTAGCCTCTTCACAGGACCAAGGTTATCCTCTCAGCAGCTTGGGGATTATGGAGAAATAGAATCCCAAACAGTTCAATCCAAATCTCTGAGAAGCAGGCTCAGATCCTGGTATCTTCTGAAAGTGTAACTAAGAGACTTGGATGCTCACAGATGGTGGGGAACATCTCCACTGGGGAAAGCCGTTTCCTTACAGGATGAGACCCTGCAAGGCAAGTTCACTCATACCCCATGAATCTTCAGCATTGGAAGTACTTATCCAGGGCTAGAAACAAGCCCTTGCGTTTCCACAGTTTAGTGTCTGGGAGTCATTGGGACCACTCCTTTCTTCTAGTGGACACCTACCTTTTCAAACTAACTGGGGCCAGAGTGGCTCTCAGCACACTCAGTGCTACCCTTGGCTCTTCTCTCTTTCTCTAGTTTCTTATAAGAGCTCTTGTCTATCCAGTTAAAGCACGGGGTAGTTTCTGTCAAAGGATATTTGCTCATTTCTCACTAGAATCTCTATCTTGTTCCACAATGGCATAAAGTGCAGTGGCTGCATGCATGAGTCTAGGACTGGACTCACTGTTTAATCAATCTCTCACACTCATGTGTTAGCTGGCAAGGAACTTGCTGTCCCAGCTCTGCTCCACCTCAGCCTCCTCATTTTTATAATGAGGGAAACAGCCCAGTCCATTTAAGAGTTATGAAACTTAGACAGTTTAAAGATGTTTAGAAGCTTACAACAGTGGCAAGACTCTAATAAGCATTCAACAGATGGTACCATTTATTAGAAACACCAAGGAACCTGAAACCTTCTCTTCATCGGAGAACACACAGAATATATGTTCACCAAAGTATGACTCTGTTCTACTTTGGAAAATAAACAACACCAAACAATTTGACATGAGGTAGCCTCCTCTGACTTGATACATTTAAGCATGCCTCCACTTTACGGTGAGCTGGATCTTTTTGAGCTCAAGGAATGGAAGAGCAATGAGCAATGCCCATTTGAAGGGACAAGTGTGCTAATAATAACCCTAGTTTGATCACTGCACAATATACACATATACTGATACGTCATACCACACCCTAAGAACCTGTAGATGATATGTCAACTAAAATGAATAATGATTCACTTGACAGAGATGAGAAGCTAGGCTGGATGCCTTGGGTGGCCAGATTCCATGACCAGACACCTTTGGTTCCCAACCTGTTCTCAGAAAGGCGTCTTCTACCTCTTCTCTTCTACCTGCATGATATCTACTCTAGTCTCCACCATCCTGGCTCTGGTACCAATTCTCCTGCCTCATGTCGTCTACTTCCTCATTATGGTTGTTTGTATTTTCTTAAGATAGTTCTTACCTATGGATAAAGAGAACAGGCACCTTGATGAAGCCCACACAAGCAAGGGAAGGGAGTGAGGAGTCACAAAGGCAAGTCACACTGAGGGGCCCCAGGCTGTGGCTTGCCTTTGGGATACGCCTCCTAATTCTGCTCCCTCATCCTGATCCTCAGAGGCATGGATCACATCCGCTGCCCACATTGTATACCTTAGTGTTATTAATTCATTGTTGCTAAAATATCCCTGTGGTCGATATGGATAAAGACCCTGAGACTACTGTCTTGCTCTTTCTGCCAAAAGAACTCACCGTCCTTACCTAGTTGGGCCTTTCCAAAACCTTCTTTAATGCACAGAGATAGGCTCACTCCTAAAATTCTATCTTATTGAGTGTTGGGTGTTTAGTTTTCTTTAAAAACTATACCTGGAGGAAGGAAAGTGAAGGGGAAAATGATGTAATTACATTATAATCTTCAATATATTTATATATCTAAACCTCATGTGTCCTCCTTAAGTCGCCTGTTTCATTCAACAGCAGACCTATCTTTCCTAGTAGCCAGAGTGGCTCTATCAACTTCTTCCTTGCCTCAGAACATGAGGCAATGCCTCTGTCCCTTCCTCAAGAGCCATTAATAATTTCCCAAACAGAGTTGCTGGCAATGTTCTTGAGGATGCCTTTTTGGGAACATGTGCCAATACTCCTTCATGATGGAAAGAAGGGCAGTTGCTTGATTCTAGCTCACAGGCTTTCACACTTCAATGAACCTATAGACAATGGAGTATATCAACTATTTACATGGCATTGGGCATTCTAAGTAATCTATGGATGGCTTAAAGTGCACATGAGGTTCTATGAAAACACTATGCTGGCTGCTTTGTATAAGGAACCTAAGCATTCAGTGGTCTACAGATGATCAAGTGTAGGAGCGTGAAAGGCAGCCTGATTTCTGGTTGAGCTAGGTTTGAAACCCAGTGACACAGCAGGTGACCCTGCAGGGTCCCCTGCAAGAGATGGTAGGCATTTGCTACATTCCCAGACTCTAGGCTTCTGACAGGAGGCCACAGCCCTCCATAGATTTGTGTCCTTTAGTTATGTAGGGCAATGCCCCTACTAGCTCCTCCACAGATAGAGGGCATGACTAGAGGACATTGAGCCTTAAGACAGATCTCCATATTAATGAGGTACCTAAAGGCCAGAGGGGCATAGCCAATTAAACATTCCTTCCCAGACCCTCCTCCTTGCAAAAGGTATTTAACCTCAGGCCCACCCTGAAAAAACTGGGGTACAGTTTCTCAACTACTTTCTGCCATGACAATAAACATCTTAAAACCATGGACTGTTTCTCTTTCATTGGGATCTGTCTTTCAGAACAATGGAGTAAGCATTCACCTATAGAGCTGCTGTCTAATCTCCCGCAGAAGACCTCTCTGTGTTCCCAGCCACGGTGACCACCAACCCAAGTAAGCCAAGCAAGCTACTGTGAACAAGCCAAGAACTCTCATCCCCGCAGGACAAAGCCGGAGTCTCTCTCCCTTTGTCCCCCATTGGCCGTGGGCCAATCTAGTCCGTGGTCCCCACTTTATTCTCTGCCCTTCCACAGCTTCTAGTGGTGCCTGGAGGCCCAAGAGCCCGAGAACCAGCTGGTCCCTAGCTGCCTTTTGGCCTGGGGAACCTCCAGCCAACTCTGGCAGTCACCAGGGACCTCAGACTGTGCTTCCCCCAGAGCAGGGTCTCGAGGCTTCACATAGCCCAGTGCCTGCCTGGTGCCAGCATGGAGTGAACACAGTCAAACTTCCCGTGTCTCTGTCTCCCTGGTGGCCCAGCCCCATGGCAGGGCAGATGAGGGACACACTTTAACCCAACACACATGGATGATTATCATCCCCACAATCCCAATCCATAGCACAATCCAGCATGGGGTACTCACTTAGAAGCCTGGATCCATTCGTCATAGAGTTCAAAGGTCATAAGAGGCTCTGGCAACTCTCGGAGATAAGACTTCAAAGCCCCTGGGCATAAATACAGTAAGCTGTTACAACACAACAGGACAAGCTGCCGTCAGCCTACACTGCTCCATTTGGACATGATTCTTTGGGCAACACACCATTAAATAGTGGTTTCCCATGTGAATAGTTGCTAGGCTTCGAGAGTACCTGGGATGAACATTACATAGCCCTGTTTCTTTGTTTTCACATCACCTTTCCATCGGCTAGCTGAACAGCTAAGGTGGTCTTCCTTCAATGATCAGAACAACCAGGTCTGAACAAGGTGGACATCTGAAGCCACTGTTCCAGACACAGAGCCACACACTGCCCTTGCTATCCCTTCCCTGTGAACCCTGGCTCAGAGGTGGAGGGTACCTACCTGCTATGGCATGGGGGTCTGCCGAGTACTCCTGTACATCCACCACACAGCAGTCTAGAGCAGCTTTCAGCTTCTTCAGCTTGGAGGCTGAGGGGGCTACCCGGAAGAGGCCCTACAAAAGGATGGATGGGTGAGAGGGTGGCCAGCAACTCAGAAGAACAAGAGAAAAGCAGAGAGATAGAAAGTCTACTGCTCTTCCCTCTGGACCACCATCCTCCAGCATTCACCTAATGCCATGTTCTGACGTTGCAGGTGCCTACTTTCTTAGGCCTCTCCTTCAGACTCAAGCAGTTCAAGAGTCCACCATGTGGTTCTCAGAGTACCAGCTCATGCCTGGTGGCTCACTGAACTGACTGAATAAGTGGATTGCGTATCCGAACCTTGGACTCTCAGGTGCTTGGTTCTTTTCCCACTTAAAGTAAATCTTGGAGAATCTGCCTGAGCGCTGTCAAACATGAAGGTCTAATAACTTGAGCAAACAAATGTTTGTGTTAATAGTTTTCAACCTTCAAATACTGTGACCCTTTAATTCAGTTCCTCATGTTGTGGTGACCCCAGGCATAAAACTTTTTTCATTGTTCCTTCATAACTATAATTTTGCTACTATTATGAACAGTAATATCAATTTGTGTATTCCAGTGGTCTTAGGTGACCCTTGTGAAAGGGCCATTCGGCCTCCCCAAAGGGATCATGACAGGTTGAGAACCATTGGTCCATGCACACATGCATGTGTGTACTTGAATATTACTGGGAGGTGCAAAGTGAACTAAGCGCCTGTGTCCTGAGAAGAATGGTACATGTCAGTGGCCTGCAAAGCTCCAGGGTCTATTCTTAACATTATTACTTCGGTGTTACTCCACTTAGGTCCAGATGAGCAGCCTCAAATTATAAAGTAAAACTGGGGTAAATGGAGGGTGTTTGAAAGAGAAGATAAATACAGGCCAGAGTGGGAAGGGAGTCCCAGTCCTAGTGGAGTAAAGTGTAGAACCTTTCTGCTTTCTATTCTACCTCCTTAGGTGCCCCCCAGACTGAAAAGCAAGCTGGATGGCTGACCCTCACTCCTCTTTGGTTTTTGTGGCCACTCAGGTTTCCAAGTTCCTTCCAAAGAAAATGTTCCCAGTCTACGAGGTAGCTTGTGAGCTGATGGGATGGCAAGATGCCTTCCCAGTAGAGGATGTGAGACAAGCAGATGCCTAGAGCTCGCTGGATGTGAGGAGGTTGTACTAACCAGTACAGGCAGATGTGTCCATCAGGCTGCTGTGACAAGGACAGCAAGCTAGGGAGCACGCACAAACACTGACTTAGGACTTAGGACCATGCAATAGCTACTCAGGAAGAGCCAGTAGTGTTGGGGAAGGATAATACAAAAGAGGAGGGACCAAGCTGTCAAACTCAGTGGTCCCAGCCCTATCTGTAGTATTTTTCATGTTCCATGGTCTGTCTCAATTACTCATAGTCATAGGCTGGACGTGCCAGTGTGGGGGAAATCGTGGGCGGGAAAGTGAGAGTGGGAGGTTGGGTGGGGGCATAGCCTCATAGAAGCAGGAGGAGCGGGGATGGGATAGGGGGTTCCTGGGTGGGGGAAAAATGGGGAAAGGGAACACATCTGAAATGTAAATAAAATATCCAATAAAAAATTTAAAAAAAAAAAAGAAAAATTCTGGAAAGGAGTCACTCATAGACTAAATTGTTTTATTACAACATGATATTAGAACCATTCTATTTTATTATTAATTACTATTAGTCTTTATGGTGATTTGAATGATAAATGTTCCCATAAGCTTAAACATTTGAATACTTGGTCCCCAGTTGATAGCACTGTTTGCAGGTGGGGCAGCTTCACTGGGGGGAAGTACATCACTGGAGGTGGGTTCAGAGCTTCATGACACTTCCAGTTTGCTATCTGTGCCTAATGTTTGCTGTTAGAGATGTAAGCTCTCAGAGTCCTGCCCCGGCCACCATGCCTGCCTCTTTGTGCTCCGTCTCTCCACCATGATGGGCTCTCATCCTTCTCCTTTCTTGTCTTTGGTTATAATGTTTTATCAACCCACCAAAGAGTAATTAACACAGTCTCTTATTATGCCTAATTTATAAATCTAACTTTCTCATAAGAGTGTGCAGACATAGGAAGGAACAAAGCATACATTATTTGGTGTTTTTCAAGCTTTGGGCATCCACTGGGTGCCCTATGGATAAAGGGGGAACAGACAGTATAAGCAGGTCCAATTGGCTACCTAACACTAAAGGCTGTCTTATTAAAGAGGATTATGAATATAGCTAGTTAGTTCAGTCCAAGGGTGTCAAGGGGTTTGCAAGGCACACTGGAAGAAGGCAGAGTGGAACCTGCACATGGAAAATATCCATATACAGGCTAAGGCATAATTCAGAAATAGCAGATGCCATGGGAGGAATTCTGAGAGGCTGAGGTACAGATTGAAGAGTAGATGACCATAACAGAAAACAACCGGGCCGGGCGGTGGTGGCGCACGCCTTTAATCCCAGCACTTGGGAGGCAGAGGCAGGCGGATTTCTGAGTTCGAGGCCAGCCTGGTCTACCGAGCGAGTTCCAGGACAGCCCGGACTACACAGAGAAACCCTGTCTAGAAAAAAAAACCAAAAAAAAAAAAAAAAGAAAACAACCGGGCTGGAGAGATGGCTCAGAAGTTAAGAGCACTGACTGCTCTTCCAGAGGTCCTGAGTTCAATTCCCAGCAACCACATGGTGGCTCATACCCTCTTCTGCTATGTCTGAAGACAGCTACAGTGTATGCATACATAAAATAAATAAATAAATCTTAAAAAAAAACAGAAAGGAAGAAAGGAAACTACTTGACAGAGAGGAGGGCAGAGGCTTATGTTTACCAGGGATGTTGAGGCTCCAGGGGCCATTATGGGACAGCCACAGTAGCTGTATCAGGTAGCAATGAGACAAATGGGGTTGGGGCTGGTCACTGGACTTGGCTTGGAAGATCAGTGAGGGTAATTTGAGCTCTAAGATGATGGGAACTGTGGTGGTCTGAATGAGAATGGCTTCGTACATTTGAATATTTACTTCCCAGTTAGTAGTACTGTTTGGGAAAGATTAGGAGGTATGGCATTCTTGGAGGAAGTGTGTCCCTGGGAGTCAACTTGGAGGTTTCAAAAGCTTCATTCTACTTTCAGTTAGCTCTCCGCTATCGTGACAGTTTTGTAGTTTAGATTTTTAAAAAAATATTTTAAAAATATTATAAGAATATGTTTTTGTTGTATTTTCAAGTGTGAGATACAGGGCTGCTTTAGATTGTCCATAGCAGCTGACTGTGATTTGCCTCGTGCTCTAGCAGGGGCATTGTCTTGCCAGCTGCAGACAGTTTCTGCAATTGTGTAATATTTGGAATTCTGGGGACTTTTCAGAGGGTATATAAATCCTAGCCCCAAGAGGCAGGTTGGGTTGTTGGTTGTTGTTGGTCATGGTTTGTTAAGAAGTCATGCACAAAGAAGAAACAACAAGAAGAAATCAGATTTCCTGATGGTGAAGATCAAACTTGCCCCAAAGAATTTGATGCCCCTAATCAGCAGGAAGTAATCTAATGATAATGACTCCCCATTTCCAGCCCCCAATCTAGTTCAGCTCTTTCTTTTCCACTCTGTCCTTTCTTCTCTCCTATCTAGTGTTAGGCAGTTGAAAGCATGGAAGAAAAAGGGTGGAGAAGGGTGGAAGAAAGAACCCACAATATAGCGACGGACAGGCTACGCTCTGCCTCGTACTTGCAGATGAAGATGTGAGCATTCAGCTGTTCCTGCTGTCATGAAACAAGCATGCTCCACCAACAAGGACTCTAATTCTCTGAAAGTATGAGCCCTACGTTAAATACTTTCTCTTATAAAATGCCTTGGTCATGGTGTTTTGTCACAGTACTAGAGAAGTAACAGAGACAGGCACAGAAGTAACATTGCAAGGAGAGAGGGTGAGTCATGGTAGGCACATGGCAGTAAATGTTGCAAGTGTTTCTTTGGAATTGTGCAGGGAATATATTCTTTTCTAGGTTGAGGAAAATCTAATCCTATTTGTTAATAAAAGAAAGGAAGTGATGCCAACTGGGAAAAATAAGGCAAAAAATGGGAGGTGGATCTGTGTAAAGGAAGAGTGTTTCCAGAAGGGCAGAGACCAGAGAGGCAGGGATGACAGGAAACACCAGAGGCCAGTTCACCAATGGATACTGACTATGCACTTGACAATGCTAAAAACATGTTGTTATTTACAACATATAATGAGACTATGGCAGATACAGTTTGCTTCTAAATAGCCAAGGCAAGGATTAATAGTGATGGAGAGGAACCAAGGTGGCTAGGATATAAGACTCGTTGTTTTATCTTGTGTAAGTTTTTCTATAATTAAGAGAAATAATTAAGGCTACATAGCAGCTTGGCCTATAGGGTGAGAGCTGCCTCACAAAAGACAAAAAAGAAAGAAAGAAAAAGTAAAAAAAGGAAGAGAGGGAGGGAGGTGGGGAGGGAGGGAAGGAGGAAGGAAGGAAGAAGGAAGGAAGGAAGGAAGGAAGGAAGGAAGGAAGGAAGAAGGAAGGAAGAAAGGAAGGAAGGAAGGAAGGAAGAAGAGAGAGATAAATGACAGAAGAGACAGACAGGCCAGAAAAGCCCAGTTAGCATCCTCCATAAGACTTTCTTAAGGACCAAGGAGACCCTTTTTGCATTTCTCACTGACAATAACTATGAAATTATAACAGAGTTTTAACTGTATAAAGACACAAACAAAACCAAATCCCATACTTATTTCCCATTCTTTTCAGTATATATGGGTAATATAAGCAAAAGTGGGCAGGTGAGGGACAGAGGAGGACACTGGATATGTCCCTATTGTACTCTGTCTTAGGCCCTTGAAAAGGGCTCTCTAGCTACACCTAAAAGTCACAGGTCTGTGGTTAGGAAGGAGTTCAGCAAACCCCAGAAATCCTATCTGTGCTCCCTCCTGCCCCAGCACTAGAGTTCCAAGAGTGTACATGCAGCCATTCCTCGATGGGGCTGTTGGGTATCCCCACTTAGGTCCTCCTACTTGCACAGCAGATGTTTAAGGACTGGGCCCTCTCCCCAGCTCCATATTTATTCTTTTCCCTTTTGAAACTTTATGGGTTTTATATTTAGTTTTCCATTTTTAAGCTACCATCACATTTTAGTGATTAAACTTAAAAGACATGCATCCACTGATTATATTTATTATTTATCAATTGAATTTGATGACAATTTTCAGTATCAACCCTTATTTTATATTTATATGTGGAATTGTTTAATCTTTCTCATGGAGAAAAAGAAATTCAGGCATCAGCTAGAGCTACAACCTACTTTTCTTCTTTTGACCCTTGGGCAATTTCTACTAAGTGGGCTGAGTGATATTAACAAGGGTGTCTGTACTGTGAGCAGATAGGGTGTCACTATGCAGCCCTGGCTAGCCTATAACTCACTATGTAGACCAGCCACTGCCTCCTGAGATCTGGAATTAAAGGTGTGCATCTCCATGCTTGGCTGTCTGTACATTGAGAGCTGTTATGCTTGACCCATTGTCCATTCCATTTTGTGATTGGGTTGACATTATCCTTTAGCTCTTCTGGTTCTTTACTGGGTTGTGGATGCACAATTTCTTCTTTGTAAGATGCTATGGCTTCTTCATAAAGAACTTGAAAACTCTCACACTGAATACTATCTTGTAGTCTCTCCTCATTAAACCCCTACAAGTCTTTTTTTTTTTTTTTAAATATAGCAGTACTTATCCATGCAAATACTATATGAAACCAGTGTTCAGGAAAAGATTCATAACCATGGTAATCAACAATAATGCTGCCTTGTCTCATCTGACTCTCTACCTCATCAATGGTTCTATCTTTGTCTAAACTGAGACAATCATATTCTTCATCATAGTCATCATATAAACACCTGCCCTCCTGACGCTAAATCACCCACATTTTTGTACTTCAGTCCTGGTTTTTCCAGCCCCTGGTACAGTGACCATGATGTTCACATGTTCATGTTTCATGGTCTCCTTTCACAAGCAGTCAGCTCCTTAGGTCATGTGTCTTTTAAATTTTATTTTTAAATATATACTCTATAGAATAGACCTGGTACACAAAAATCAGCCAACATAGATGTGCATTATGCTATCTTTTATCTTTCTTTTCCTCAGCCCTTAGTTTGTCCTATCTGGCCTTGATTCAAAGAATACATCCTGTCTTGGACTAATCATGCTTATTGGATGAATGCTAGACTCATCTCTTCTGATAAGTTTATAAGCCCTCATTCCGTGCTTATATTTTTTTCAGTATCGAATGACTCATCTCTTCCAATAAGTTTATGACTCCTCATTCCATGTTTATATTTTGTTAAGTAAAACAGTGAGGATGTAGCATACCTTACACCAATACAGAGTGGTTGATCAAGTTAAAGGATGATGGAGTGAAGATGTTAAAATAGCCTGGATAAAACCAAACAAATGACTGACTAGGCAGGACAAAGAGTGCCCGCCATCAGTTCTTCATAGCCCTTCCTTACAGGATACTCTGAAAAGAACATTCTAATGTCCCCATCAGTGAAATTGTAAAGATCTGTAAAAAACGGATGGGTAAGAGTGCTATCCTGAAAATCAGCAGCTTTCTAACCCAAAGGAGGAGGGGGAGGAAGAAGGAAAAGAACCTAGGGAAAGCAGAAGGGAGGAGGAGCAGGAAGAGGGGGAGGAGGAAAGGAGAAGGGAAAAGGAAGTGAAGAAGGAAGCAGAGGAAGAAGGTAATTAGAAGAAGGAGGCAAGGAGGAAGAAGAGGAAGAGGGGGAGGAGGAAATAGGGAAAGGAAGACATGGAAAAGAAGGAGGATGAAGAGAGGGAGGAGGTAAAATTAATAGAGGTAAAAGCAGCAGCAGACTCTTCAATCACCAAATCACATTTAATATGAAGAACTGCTGTCTAGAATGTCATCACACAGCCTTCATGGGCACCTGTCAATCTCCCATAGTCCTCTAGTCTCTCTGTAAAAGTAAAACTTCTCAAGAGAATTCAGTGCCTATTAGTATCTGTAGAAGAACAATATTGCCGAATTAGCAATGTCTTAATTTAGGGATCTAGGGTGGGGATGCTACAGGGGAGAAGCTTCTGCAGACCCAGTCTCTAGGAAGAGCAAACCAGCTGGGAGATGGGTGTGGATGCTTTGTGCCTACCTCCTCCTGCATCCCACACTCCAGCAGCATCGTCACACACGCCTCGATAGGGAAGGCGATCTCACGGCCACTGATCATCAGGTGCTCCTCCAGGGGCTTCCCAAAGGAAGGCTTCTCCACCCAGGCCTCTGGGGAGGGGTGAGCAAGAAAGGGGGCAGTTAGTAGCTTCCCAAGACCACCTATGACAGATTCTTCCTCCCCTTATCTGGATTCTGCACAGAGTACCAAAGAAGCAGAGGGTCCAGATGAGCATCCACTCTGTGGCTTAGTGAAAAATGGAAAGGCATAGAGAGAACTCAACCTGGCACCACTGGGGTTAATGGGACAGCCATATTACACATACCCAAGTCATCCCTTTTGAAGAATAGAGGGATGAGCTCAGCTTTAGGTCACAGATGAACACCAGCTCAGGGAGCTTCTACCAGCTCTTCTAAACATGAGCATTCCCAGGAGAGCACAGGTGGGGAGCTGTTCTCATCCAGGAGGGCAAGCAGGCACCCCACCCTCCCAGCTCTGAGGGAGGCTTGCACTTACCCTGCTGTGCTTTGATCTGAGGCAACACAGCCTGCAGCAGTGTCAGGGACTTCCTGTGGTACTCAGCTTGCACTTCTATTAGCTGAGAAAACACAAGAACAAACATTACCCTTTGCCAAAGGGAAGCAGACTTCTACAGCGGCCTGCATTCTTCACAAAGGCTCTCACTCATGGAGGAAGCAGACAGGGTAGCCCTCAGCCTCCTCCAGTGCTTCAGCCAGTATGGAAAACGGGGTCACTCTGAGTGGAAATGTAGGAGGTAGGAGAATCAGGAAGGAATAGGGGAATCTGCCTGAGCTGGAGCCTGCCTTAGAGAACTTGTTTTGGGTCACCTGACTCACCTGGTTCCCCCATCCTCAAAGCATGGAAGGTAGCAATGAAGGTGCAACAATTGGTGACTATACAGAAAATGCATGCTGAGGTCTGTTTGCCCATAAGATATACACGAATTAGAGCAGCCTGTGTGCATTCTGATTTCTGTGGGTCACTTGAACATGTAAAGTGCTCGGACAGCGTGTGGTTCTACTTCATACACACAATGGCTTTGACTGTAGTCACTGGTCCTGGGAACAAACTCCTTCAAGGTGTTCTCCTCGCCACCCAATCATTAAAGAAACAACTGCAGTGTTGCTTGGGGCCAAGGAAAACTCATGAGCAAGAGTGACTTCATTTATTTTCTGGCTGTCCATCTCCCCCAAACTAAACAAAAGCCTGGCATGGAGCATAAACATGACAGCATCAGTGTGGGACAAAAGGAACCTGAGGCCTGAGAAAACAGTTCGTGGAAGGAGGGAGCAAGCTGACAGCCTGGGCGCTGGTGATTTTGTTGGCTGCCATGACTGTAGCATTTCATAAGTCAAATCCATGGAATGCATTTGAAAATACACTACTGTAGAGGCTTGCATGAGAAGTGGCCTACAGTCTTCCACATCTGACCACTTGGTCCCCCAGACGGCGGTGCTGTTTGAGGGTGGGGTTCAGATGGTGTGCTTTCCTGGAGGAAATATGTCACTAGGAGCAGGCTTGGAGAGGAAAAAGCCTTTCTACTTCCAGTTTGCCATCTCTGTTTCCTGACTGTATTTGAGGATGTGAGCTCTCGGCTTCCTTCCTGGATTTCCATGCCTGGCTGCTGTCAAGCTTCCATGACGAACCCTTATCCCTCTGGTACCATTAAGTCCCAAATAAACCCTTCCTTGGAAGAGCCGCTTTTGGGGCATGGTGTTTGACAACAGCAACAGAAAATTAACCAATACAACTACCTTGAAGCAGACATTCCATATTGGGAAGTGATCCTTAGCAGCTCTTTTGTAGGTGTGTTAGGTGTGTGTGTGTGTGTGTAGAACTGCAAAAGTCTTAACCCCTATTAATCAGGAAAGTGCCACAGCTGAAGCTGTTCACCTGGTGTACACCCTGAGCACTTTGTATTTCTCAGATCCGTCTGCCTGCTACTCTCTCTGAGTCACTTCTTTTCTTATTCTACCATTTCTTTGGTTGTGAAATAAAAGCTGGTGAGTTCTAGCGAACGGTACACTCAACTGTTCTCCATGTATGATTTCTCTGTCGACGCTTTTCTGTCATTTCTTTATTGAGCCTTATGTTCACTCTGGCAAGGAGTCAGGGTCCAAATTATCAGGACTGGCTGACTGAAGTTCAGGTGACTCAGATCCAGTCTCTGGACTCTAAATCTGCTTTCACTGAGGAGAGGCAGTCACCAGGCCAAATCAATCACTGCCTTTTGAAGTTGGCAAAGATCTTCAATAGAAACAAATATGCCTTTGTGGGGAGCTGAATATCTTCCTATTCTTCTCAAATCCTTTGCTGTCACAAATCTAGGTTTCCAGCATGGGTCCTCGGACTTCCTGGGTTGGGCAACTCTGCTGTACAGAGCTGTCTGTACATCTGAAGAGGCTTAGCACTTTCCTTTGTCTACCACTGACACAGTGCCACAGTCTTCCTGAGCTGGGCAGCTTCCAGAGGCATCAGTTAGTTAACTCCCAAAGTCCTCAAGGGAAAGGGGAAACATCACTCTTGGTTGAGAATCCCTGCTACTGGTTAACCAAGCTGTGAAAATCCTCAGGGATGGGGTTCTGTTTTAAGGTTAGGTTTTGGAACAAATCTACACATGGAGGACAGAATTCACCTAGAGAATTAACCAGCAAAGCACTGTCCACCCAGCCCCCTCATCTCCTCCACTTTCATGCAATCAGAGGGCTCCTTTTTATGCCCACCTTCCTTTGCTGTCCACACCATAACATTCTATAAAGACTCTGCAGTCTTACCTTGGTAGACTCTTACCGTTTGAAAGTAGTTTGCATAGTCAATTTCTTTGGCCACAAAACTGTACATGTCAGCAGAGAGCTGGTCCTGTGCAAGGTAAAGTATATAAGCAAGGTTAAAAAAAGAACATTGGGGGAGGGTGGCTAACACCTGTCCCAGACAGCAAGGGAAGAAATGACTTCAACTCTGCTGCACCTGATTTTCAACAGTATGTGACGTGTCGAATCCTCTTCCCATGGGACTTTCTGTCTCCCAGCCATGGTTCTAGAAATGAATGTCTTTGAAAGTCTACCACACTAGTAATTTTCCCAGAGCTTTAGCTTATGGGCTAGCAAATCCAAGCTGGTGTGGGATAGTGATGTGTAAATGATCTCTCTACACTGCTGCAGCTTGCCCTACCACCTGAAGCAACTCCAAGCACACACAGTGGCTTACCTCCCTCTGCCACTTCTTGGCTTGGGTACTTCACTTTCCTGCTAGCCTTCACCCTCAAGCTGACTGGATGACCATGAGCACATGGGAAAGCAACAGAAATGCAGTGGTTTGCAAAAAACCCGGATAGACAAGGTCTACAGTAGGGAAGGATTGCTGATTGAAAACTTGGCAGATTCTGACCTCCTCCTATGTTGAGCACAATGTAACACAGTTAAAAGTTCTTCACCACTAGGCTTTCCATCCACTTAGATGGCAATGGCCTAATGCTGCCCTGGAATCTGGAACATTTTATTCTGAGAAGAAAGGGTTTCAGTTCCAGAGAGGCAGCCACAACGTGCACAATAAGTGTTCTTTGAGCAACATATGGTGTTAGTAGCATCTTGGGAATGTCACTCTGTCCTCGTGTGTGGAAGCCATGTGGCATCCAGAGGCCACAATTCCTAAAAGAAGGACTCAGTTGGAAGAGCTTGCACACTAGAATTAGACAGGCAGAGCAGTAACACACAAAGCCAAGACAGATCCTGAACAGACAGAAGCAGGCAGCCCTGCACTTGAGGAAGAGTTGGCCTTGTGAGACCTCAGGCAGTCATGATGTGTGGAGGGGAAGTCCCAGCCACATTCCCACTGCCACTGGGTTTCCTTAAACAAGGAAGGAAAGAAATCTTTCTCTCTTAAGTTGCTTCTGGCCAGCATTCAATCGCAGTGGCGAAAAAAGCAGTAAAAGATGACCAATGGAGTATAACATTTCTAAACTTGTGTTTTCTAGTTTACAACACAGAAGAATACAAAATAAATAACCAGATTCTGACAGGTGGAGATTACCACCATAAGCACTGTTTGCCTTGGATCTCTCTCTATTCTACCCACTTACACCTTTTCATATAGGTGCTTCGTTAAGTAAAAAGCAAACAACAGTAAAAACAGGCCCAGATTGCTCTGTAGATCAGTGACATGCGGATAAAATTGATTCCATGGTTACGTTTTGTTCCTATTTCCTCACTAGTATAATGTCCAATATGTACCCACTGACATATAGCTGGACCCACTTCCTTATTCCTCTATGGAAAAGTGGGCAGTTCATTTATGATTCTGGACATCAGAACTTAACTATATACTGCCATACAGAGTCTCCTACAAGGAATAATTCATAAATGTTTGTTTCCAGTGATCATTTTATTCAATCACCACCAAATATATGAGAGAAATTCAAGGAATGTGTTATCAGTTTATATTTTTATAGAGGTTAACTTCCCCTAGATTTATTTTGTCTGTCCATTTCCTTTAGTGCCCACTGTCAATCTCTTGATGTGTGCAGTGAAGATCAACGGTCTATGGTCCTACTACAAATGTTGAGTTGGGTTTTCTTATTTATTTATTTTTATGTTTTTGAGAATATGACTCTGAGCTTGGAATTTCACTAGGAAGTTTTAGTTTTTTACTCCTGTTTCAGGCATGATAGCTAGACTTGGGGGGGTGCTGTGAGCTCCTTTCCTTTTTCTAGGATTGATTGGCCCAGGGTGTGTGTGTGTGTGTGTGTGTGTGTGTGTGTGTGCATGTGCGTTAAACTTTTTCAATTCTTTTTTTAATTTTATTTGTATGAGTGTATTGTAGCTGTCTTCAGACACACAGAAGAGGGCATCAGAATCCGTTACGGGTGGTTGTGAGCTACTGTGTGGTTGCTGGGAATTGAACTCAGGACGTCTGGAAGACCTTACTCTTACGAGTCATCTCTCCATCTCTAGCCTCATGTGTGTTAAACTATGACAAAATAATTCCTTCTCAGGACAGACCTTGTTAAGGATGCAGAAGGGAGAGTGCCTCGAAAGCATGAGCTCTGGAATTCAGATGGTTCGGCTCATGCAAATGCCAGGTGGGCCTGTGGGCTACCTGCAATCCCAGTGTGCTGGAGGAGGAAGAAACAAGGGATCCCTAGAGCAAGCTTGCCAGCTAGATGAGAAGAATTTTGAACTCTGGGAGCAAGCCATACATGTTGCCTCAATATATGAGGTGAGAAGCATCAAGGAAGACGCCTGACTTCAGCCTCTGGCCTCCACATGCATGCACACACAAATATGCATATACATACACCCACATACACCCTACACATACTCAAGAATAAACAAACAGATTCTTTTGAAATTTTCCTTTCAGGGTTCATCAAGAGTGGGTGTCTGTAAGAGGAGTTAATGAGAGGGTAAAATGCATCATACATATATGAAATTGTCAAGGAATAAATTAAAAAAATTAATTCCCTTCAGGTTCTTTGTACAAGGTAAATATGAAACATAAGTGAATGTTAGACTTACGTAGGTAGAGATATTCCACAATCTAGAAAAAATCCAATATTAAAAACATTGAGTCCAATGCTTTTATTAATGCAGAATATTCAATAAATACTAAGAGAAAATGAAAAAAAAAAAAACAGTACAAAAGTAAGATTTAAAGTAGCAATTACTAAGAATGTCCCCAAGTTTTCAAAGCCAATAGATTCAGGAAAGGCAGAGAACACCGTGCTCAGTAAACACACATAAATTACACATTCTATTATTAGTAGTGTCAGGGATTGTTTCTTGCTCATGGGGTCTCAATTTGCAACAGTCATTGGTTGCCCAGTCCCTCTGTCTCTGCTCTGTCTTTGTTCCTGCACTTCTGGTAAGCAGGACTCATTTTGGGCCAAAGGTTTTGTGGGTGGGATGTTATCCTTATCCTTCCACTGGGAGTCCTGCCTGGCTACAGGAAGTGGTCACTTCTGGATCCATATCTCCTACTGCTAGCAATCTCAGCTAGAGTCGTCACCATAGACCCTCTGGGTCCTCCCCCATCCCAGGTCTCTGGTACTTTTTAGAGATTGCCCCCCCCCCACACTGCCAATCTCCCTTTTCTCTCCAGGCACTTCCTACACATGATCTCCCCTCCACCCCACTTCCCTCCACATCCCCTTTTCTATTCAGTTCCCTCCTTTGATCAACCTTCAATATCTATTTTGTGTCCCCTTCTAAGAAAGAGTCAACTATCCTTCCTTGCCCACCTTCCCCCCGCCCATCCCCCATTATTTGACTTCTTTGGGTCTGTGGATTATAATGTGATTATCCTGTACTTTATGGCTAATGTCCACTCATAAGTGAGCACATACCATGCATGTCCTTTTGGGTCTGTGTTACTTCATTCAGAATGATATTTTCTAGTTCCATCCATTTGCCTACAAATTTCATGATGTCCTTGTTTTTAATGGATTAGTATTCCAACATGTAAATGAACCATATTCTTTATGGTTCATTATGAAGAATTTCTTTAGCAATTCTTCAGTTGAAGGACATCTACATTGCTTCCAGTTTCTGGCTATTATGAATAAGGTTGCTAGGAACATAGTGGAGCAAGTGTCCTTGTGGGATTGTGGAGCATCTTTTGAGTATATGCCAGAAGTGGTATAGCTTGGTCTTGAAGTAGAAACTATTCCCAATTTTCTGAGAAAATGTCAAATTGATTTCCAGAGTGGTTGGACACGTTTGCACTTCCACCAGCAGTAGAGGAGTGTTCCCCTCGCTCTACAACCTTACTACAACTGTTCTTTGAGTTTTTGATCTTAGCCATACATTGATGGGTGTAAGGTGGAATCTCAGACTTATTTTGATTTGCATTTCCCTGATGACTAAGGACATTGAACATTTCTTTAGGTGTTTCTCAGTCTGACACTATTAATGATACTCTGCTATACTTGTGGAGAGGAACCTAGCATAACTGTCCTCTGAGAGGCTCCACCCAGCAACCAATAAAGAGAGATGCAGAGACTCACCCAAATATTAGATGGAAGAGTTGCTAGGCGGATTGAGAGGCCTGAAGAGGATAGGAATTCCAAAAGAGAACCAACAAGGTCAACTAACCTGGACCTTTGAGGCCTCCCAAAGACTGAATCACCAACCAAAGAATGAGCACAGCTGGAACCAGGCCCCTGAACATATGCAGCAAATGAGCAGCTTGGTCTTCATGTGGTCCCTCCAACAACTGGAGCAGGGGCTGTCCCTGAGCCCCATTGCCTGCCTGCTTGCCTGAGAATCCCATGCCCCTAAATGGACTGCTTTGTCTGGCCTCAGTGGGAGAGGATGTAGCTAGTCCACAGCAACTTGATGTATGTGTGTAGGGGGTAGGGGGGAAGGTGTTAATGGAGGGATGACCCTCAGAGGGAGGCTTCTGCTTTTGAAAAGAGAAGGGGAAGGTGGAATGGGGCAAGGACTTGCATGAGGGGGTATTGAAAGGAGAAGGGGGATGATATTGAGATGTAAAGTGAATAAATAAATAAATTTTAAAGAATAAAATGAAAAAAAATTACACAGAGATGCACAATGTTTAAATTTCAGCAGATCAAAGACAAAATCTTGAAGAAAGTGACTTAGGGGAAAAGGAATTAGAAAGCATGCAAGCTACTACACAGCATGGGGCGGGCACAATAGTAAGAGAAAAACATTAAAACATTAACTTCGAATCCCATACTCTAAGAAATTACCCTTCAAAAGTAAAGGAGAAATAAAGACTTGGCCAGGCAAAGGAAGACTGAAGAGCTGTGTTGCCCTAGACATGACATGTCTAGCATGTTAAAGAGGATTCCACAGAGAAAGAATATGACATGAGCAGATGCCCAGAGCCCCAGAATAAACGCACACTGTAGAACAATGAATGACGGTGTGCTGGGTAACTTTGATTGTTGTTCTCATCTCACAGCCTCATATGATTTAGAACACCTAAAGGTGTGTCTCTAAGGGCATTTCCAGAGAGCTTTAACTGGGGAGCGAGAGATACTCTGAATGTGGTGGGTGATACCAACCAATGGGAGGGAGGGGAGAGGAGAGAGAGAGAGAGAGAGAGAGAGAGAGAGAGAGAGAGAAGAGAAGAGAAGAGAAGAGAGAGAAAGAGAGAAGAGAAGAGAAGAGAAGAGAAGAGAAGAGTGGTGGGTATCATCTCGCTCTGCTTCCTAACTGTGATGTGACCAAGTGCTAATGCCCCTGTCATCATGCTTCATCAACCATGAACCACTGTACCCTCTGTGGTGGTTGAATATGCTTGGCCTAGGGAGTGGCACTATTAGGAGGTGTGGCCTTATTGGAGTAGGTGTGGCCTTATTGGAGGAAGTGTGTCACTGTAGGGGTGGGCTTTGAGATCCTCCTACTAGCTCCCTGAGAGTCAGTCTTTTCTTGTTTGCCTTCTAAACAAGATGTAGAACTCTCAGCTCCTCCAGCATCATGCTTCCTGTCCTTGATGATAATGGACTGAAGCTCTGAACCGATAAGTAAGCTGTCATTAAATGTTGTCCTTTATAAGAGTTGCCTTGGTCTTGGTGTCTGTTCACTGCAATGGAAACTCTAACTAATACACCTTCCAACTATTAGCCAAAGTACATTCTTTCCATAAGCTGTCTTTGCACTGCATTTTGTCAGAGCAATAAGAAAATTAACTGATAATGAAAGTAAAATGAAAGCTTTTGGGTTCTTAAGTGGTCTCAGGGGTGACAGCTCCCAAAAGCTAACATTAGCAACAATATATTCACATTTGGGGATACTCAGTTATAAGGCACTTTGCATACAGAGAGCCAAGCATGAAGATCTGTGTTCCATCCCTGGAACCCACATGATACAAGGAGAGACCCTATTCTCCAGATTTGTCCTCTGACTTCCTGAGTGTCATGGTGTGCCACACTAGAACTTACACACAAGGAAGAAATACATAAACAAATAAGAGGGCATTTTTGCTACTTATGAAAGAGCACTATGTTATTCTATGTTATTTGAGAGTGGACTTGAACTAGCTTATAAATTGTAACTTCTAGAGAAGCCACTAAAAAAGTAAAAATGGGAAGGTATTGTTATTTTAAAGGAGAGAATCAAAATCAGATAAAATGTTCAATTCAAATTACAAATGAAAGAACTGCAGAAGAGAAACATAGGAACAAGAGCAACATATATGAATCAGAAGCACACGCTAGATATCAACCTGCGCTATTGATAATCACTCTGAATAGCTCTAAATCTATCAACTGAAAGACAAAGACTATCAGAACAGCATCATAAAGCAAAGCCCAATCAACTATATGTTGGCTATGGCTTTAATTATTTTTATAGATTTATTTATTTTTATATTATGTGTGTGAGTGTTTTCATGGCCAGGCATGTACATGTATGTGTGGTACTTCAGGGGGTCAGAACAAGGCATCTGATCCTGTGGCACTAGAGTTACAGATGGTTGTGGTGCCAATGTGGTACTAGGAGCTAAACCTGGGTCATCTTCAAGTGTGATAAATATTCTTAACCACCAAACCTAACAGGTCTTAAACCCAGAAGAAGCACAGTTTAAATAAAAATGCACATATAGATCAAATGTAAAGGGAAGAGCCAAGCATGGAGACACTTGCTTATAATCCTGACACTCTAGAGGTTGAGGAAAGGGCTAAAGACTCTGATGCTACTAGGGAAGATAGGATGAAACACTGTCTCATTATCCTTCCCAAGAGAAGAAAAAGGATATGCAAAAACACACTTTGCCAAGACTAATCAAGAGAAAGTGGGGTTGGGACATCGTTATTTCAGATAAAGCAGACATTAGAGTAAGGAAAGTTATTGGGGCTGGAGGGTAGGAAGGAACTCCATTAGAGAGGAGTCAGTACTCCAGAAGACATAATAATCTTCAAAGTATATATAAAACATCAAGCTATGTTCATCAATAACTTATAGAACTCCAGAGGGAAACACCATCACAGTAGAAATGGTAGCAACAGGCTGGAAATCAGCACAGACACAGGTGAGCTCAGCAGATCACCAATGGCATAGGTAGGCCACACACTCAACCCCAGTAAATGCACACCATTCACAAATGCGCATGTAGTCTAGACCAAGAGAGAGTACATTCTGGGCCATCATACATACTTGGGAAATGAAACAGAATGAAGGCCTTATGATGTCTTCCTTCAGATTCAATGAAAACCTGGCATCAGGCAGAATACTGTCCCAAGCACTCGAAGGACTGAAGAACACATTGATAACTACTAACCCATTCTGTGCTGATTGTAGGCTTCAAACTCTTTTGTAAAGCCGAATAAATGCAATTGTTACATGGCTACAAAATCCTCTGTGCAGCACAAGACTTAGCAGTGAAACAGGCCAGATTCCAATTTGTCAGGCAGCCAACCAGTGGACCAGACACCCTCACCATGTGGAAACAGAGGGTCGAGATGCCACTGTTTCTCAAAGCAGGAGCTGGTATGTGTACTAGAAACAGCCTGCTACCTGAGCCCAGAGCCTGTTTCCCACAGAGCAGGGCACATTCTCAGTTCCAAAGCTCTGAGTGTCCCAGCACACGCTGGCCTCTGCAGAGGAGGTTTTTCTCCCTTTGTTCCTGACTGCACATGAAGGGAGCTGAGGGTGGAGAATCACATCTCTTTTTGCCTTCCAAAAACCAAATGGCCAACAGTATGTTTTGATTAATATCAAATGAAGGCAGATGGAGAAATACCAGTTCCATTAAAACACGTGCTTTCTTTGGCTCTCACAATCTATTCCCAGCATTATTCTATCCAAACCACTTCAACAAAAAGGCAACATAAAAGTCCGTGGTCAATCGCAAGATTCTAATGTTTCCCATTTATCATTATAAAAACAAGGATAATTTTATAACTACTTGTATACAGCTATTGCATGCAGGAGAAATTTATATTATCTATAGAAAAATTACTTAAAGACCAGATATTTTTCCTCTTAAGTGTCTTGCTTAGTTGTCTGTAATTAAGAATTTAAGATGGGCATAAGATCTGAATAGACTCATTCTCAAGAAAATGGACACAGGGCAAACAAGCACAGGCAACAGTTCTAACATCCTTATTCAGGATGGAAATTAGAAGAAAAGTTATAAACAACCCTTTTAGAAGGGCCAAGAATCCCAGATACTGACAACACTGGATGATGAGACATGAGGAGCAACAGGAATGCTCCTTGCTGCTGTTTGGAACACAAGAAGGAAATGAAAAGGCTCACACACAAGAACAGCGTCTGTGTTTGTAACTGCCAACAGTCGGCAGCAACTAAGATGCCTCTTGGGAGCTGAATGGACAAATGATCTGTGTCACATCAAGAAAATGCATACTGTTCACAATTTTAAATATGAGCTTTTAAACCAGGAGGGCAGCTTGAAGGAAACCCAAACGCCCAGTGTGAAGGGAAAGCTGGCAATGTGGAAGGGGCTGTCAGCTCCCTGAGGGCAGCTATGTGAGTTCTGAAATCTGCAAACTGACAGAGACAGCAGGAAGATGAGGAGCTACCAGGACTTGGGGTGATCCTCATGCTACTCGAATGTCAGTCACACATCACACTTTGTCCACATCCTCTCAAAGTACAAGCCAGAAGTGAGCCCCGGTGTGAACTGGTGCAGGCCAAGTGAGCGAGCCCCACCGTTGTTATAAACAAGGCCACAGGAACTAGCTTTACACTATGCTTCTTCCTGCTGTGACGTTAAAGGTCCTCTCAAAACAGAATTAAAGTGGTTTTACTATTTTCAAACTTATTTTAAAGGTTTAAAAAAGGCAAAAATTTTTATTTTTCAAAAGATTTGAGAGAGAGAAATGTTTGATGTGGGCCAGTATTATCTTCCTCAGCATCCCTGACTTGCTTTTCAAAAGCTCCCACTATTTGCACACGGCTGTAAGAAATTCCCGGGAGTCCTTTAGAATCACAAACTCAGTTTCCTGCCAGGTAGATTCTCGCCCTGACTCAGAACAACTCCACACTGGAACTGTTCCTCATTTTGAGGCCTTGCCTTGCATCCTAATTGCCTATGTCTGTAAGAAACATCATCTCTAAAGAGAGACAGCAGTCATGACCATAACTGCAGGCCTCCATATTTATGTGCACACATATGCATCATACATACAGCAGCAGGGCATGTAAACAGACATGGTCTGGTTAGGCTGCCTGGCTGACCAGCTTCAGGGATCTGTTTCTGGGCTCCAGTCCAAACACAGGGTTGTAAGCATACACTGCTAGGCCTAACCTTCCGTGTGGATTCTGGAGCTAGACATTCTGGTGCTGTGTACAGCAGGTGTTTTACCTCCCTGCTATCTCCCTGCACATTACCTCTCCTTTTATCCATCAGGATAAGGGAGTCTGCTGTGAGACTGTGTCCCCTGGTAACATCATAAGTTGTACCTGTAAAGTCTTATGGACATGACCACCCAAATGTGAGCTGAACAAGGATGGTACCAATAGACATGCCAAAGTGGACAGGGAATGCCCACAAGGCCTCAACCCTACACAAAGAACTGCAGGCAACTAGGGGATGCTGAGACCAGGAGAAATAATCTTCCCCAGGGAAGAGCACCCCAATTAGTTATCCAGTACCAGCCAGCCAGCCCTGAAAACATACATACAAGTAACACTATACAGACCAAGCAGGATATTTATGTATTAGGGAATATATATGTATATACAGATATATATTTGCATGTAACAACAATCAGTTTAAAAAGTGGCCATGAATTTGAAAGCTAGCAAGAAAGAGTACATGAAAGGATTGGAGGAAGAAAGGGGAGGGAGAAATGGTATAACTATAGTCTCAAAAAATCATTAAAAAGAACTAATATGAACTTTTAAATAATATATAATTAATATACGTTAAAATTATATTAATTATGTATATGACCTGACTTGTGGGAAAGATTTCTAATTTTTTTAACTTATCTTTATAGCATTTGGTAAAAATAATAAAGTTTGTTAAATAACCCTCCTGTCCTAAAAAAAAAGAAAAAAGGAAAAAAAAGGCTTTTGAACAGAATAACAGGATATACAATAGAAAAAGTATGCATCATATCTAAATCAGCAGGAGAGAGATTTACACCTCAGAAACAGCACACTAGCTTGGATTTGCCATTGACCTAGAAGCACAAACCACCAGTCTACCTCAATCACAAAAATCTGAAGCATTTGTATTTCTCTGCTTGTTTTTCACAAGATGGCAGCCTGGGAGACCAAGGATTTTTAAAAAAATATCCTTCAGTGTTTCTAATCCCAGAGAAATACTGAATGTCGTGTGAATGCGAGGTCAACACTACCTGCACAGTGTGGCTGCAAAAGTCAATGGACCAGGCAAGAAAGCCACAGTCATCTGCAACAAAGCGTCACTCTCTTTAAAACTGTCGGGAAGGCTGAGGATACAGCTCTGTGGCAGAATGTTTGCCTAGAATGACAAAGCCCTGCATTCAACACACACACACACACACACACTCATGTACAGAGCTAACACACAATAGTATAGTTTTCACAGGTTTGACTTTCTTAGGTACCCAACCTAATGTAAAGAGATGTAAATATATACAGCAGCACGATGAATGGTCTATGACTCAATCTGTGTATACAGTGTGTGTATGGGGTGGGTATAATAGATGGGAAAAGTAATGCATTCAATGAATGACATAATCCCACAAGTACAGGATCCAGTTCTTAGAATTAGCCCCCCCAACTCTTAAAAGGAAATCTGTTTCTTTGTTGATCTCCACAGCTAACATTTGATGTGTCTCCCAATAGTAGATACCGTAACTTGGGTAGTATTAGAAAGCAAACAAGAGAAGAAACATTTTACTATCACAGGACTCAAGGCTCAGTCTAAATTCTCACTTGACCCCAGCATCTATAATGTATTCTCTGGAACTCAACTGTCCTAAAGCTCCCCAAAAATGAAGGTCATGCCCTCCTTCCTTACAGTGTCAGATCTCCAGTGATAGTCTGGGCCTCCCTGTTCTGGTCACCCTCACAGCCCCGAGTCTGAGCTCATCATGTACTCTTTGGAGATAGGAGTAGGAAAGGGAGCATCACCAGCTGAGCTTTAAGGAAACTCCACTGACCAACACAGACAATCCCTAAGGCCTCCTCAGCCTATCCCAGAGAGAAGAGCAAGGAGAACAGGTACCCGGCAAATCTCCACTCTGTTGGCAGCCTCCTCCATCTCCTCCCTGAGGGCATCGGCTTTGGCACCCGCAGGCTGAAGGCTGCTGGAAAGCCCTGAAGACTTGGAAGTCTGCTGCCACCTGATGGAAAATAAGAGAGAAAGGGGATACACATGAGACAGGTGGTGCTCAGGTGGAGCCCAGGTGGAGCCCAGGTGGAGCCCAGGTGGAGCCCAGGTGGAGCTCAGGTGGAGCTCAGGTGGAGCTCAGGTGGAGCCCAGGTGGAGCCCAGGTGGAGCTCTAGGGATATGGCAGAGTGCTGAAGAAATGCCTGGCCTTGAGTTGTTGGCCAGGAGGATTAAACAGGAAATACCAGTGCCACACTAGGAGAGAGGCTTACCTTTCCACAGGGGAAATGAGTGAAGCTGAGGATCAGGTGACCCTATTCACAGGGCCAGCATCCTACAGTTTGCCACTGTGTCCTCTATGACCTTCTACACACTAAAGCCAAATGACAGTTACCATTGCTGTCCTCTTTTCACTGACAAATGACAATTGTTGACATTTACGGAGCAAAGCGCGACCTCCTGATATAAGTACACGATGTAGCATGATTAAATCTAACTAACATGCCCAGCACCTCACTCAGAGTTTGCTACAAGGTATTTGGAACTTAATCAGGCCCACAATAGTGAACAGCAATGCAGCCCATATTGCAAAATGACCAGCACTGCCTTTCAGTGTGGTCACTGTCATTCATTTACATTCCTCACAGGCTCATGGGTTTGGATGCACCTAACTGGCTGAAGCCAATAATGGGTGTGAAGGAAAAGGAAGACTATCAGTCTTTCCTATCAGGATTAAAGGAAACACTGATAGACCTAAAAGCCAATCTGAAGGTAAAACTCTGCACTGGGAAATCTGGAATCCCATCAGGTCGACATTTAATAACCACATAGTAATTCCATAAAAACTCTTCTCTGTAGGGAGAACCCTGGTCTCTTGAGGAAAACACCCAGGAAACATAGATGGAGAAATAAATGTTAACACTTGTGTCTAGTTGCTGGAGTCAACATCAGGGAAAGATAGAAAGACCAGAATGGTCCTGCAAGAAGAAGGGGCTCCGCAGGGTTCCTCTTCTGGTGAGTCTGAGATCTCACCCGATCAGAGGACCAGCAGGTAGGAAAAGGACAAAACAGTCCATTATGGTAACTTGCCTGCTGGATCTTTTATCTTTTCCAGGAGAGACAGAGCTATTTCTAGCCTGTGAGAAGCACAGTGAGGCAGTCAGTATGACAAATGGCAGCTAAGCCTGACTTTAGTCTGGGCAATCAGGAAGGTGAAGGGTTGGGGAAACGGGCGGGAAGGTGCCTTGCCTCAGATGGCCTGGTGGAGCTCACGTGGGGGTGTGGTCGTGGGTTGTCAGGTGTTTCAACTGACAGGAGAATCGAGGAATCTTCCTGAGAAGTGCCCTGATGAAGTGTGACAAGATGAGAGGTTTTCTTTTAAATAGAATATAAGTACAGACCAAACAAGGACCTTTCCCCAACCTCTATATCATGCCTGCAGCCTGGTAGTTGAAGGGTCCGAATACCAAGACAACCTCCTCCCCTGCACCAATCTTAAGTCAAATTCTTATCAGCAGCTAGCTAACTGGTAGTTCTGCTGGGCTTTTCTTTCGCTTCTAATCTGTAGGACAAACATAAGAATGTGAGGGTGATTTAATAGCAGGATTCACGGGGGCATTTAATAGCAGAAAGTCACAAAGTGAAGGATGGAATCTCTCAGCCTTTCAGAATGCAACATGGGAAACCATTGTACAAAGGCTCTCAGACGCTGGGCTGGTTACAGGCTACCAGGAAGATACGAGCCCTGAAAACCAAGCTTATTCCAAGGTTAGAAAATTTGAAAAGCGATTTCTCTAAACTGAAACAATAAGAGATGCTAGCAGGAATCCCAGACAACTCTTCCTATAGAGATGCGCTCTACATAAATAACCCATTTGTGCATTGACTGCAACTATCCATACCTAGTCAGCTATGTAAATAAAGGCATTAAAGTTCTGAGGGACTTGGTCATATAAAATATGGGACATCATAGTTGTAATTTATATGAGACAGCAAATACACCTCCATGTTGATTATAGGATCAAGATAGAGGTACCATCTGACCAAGCTACCAAAGAAGAACTAGTTAATAGATGCTTTAAAATGTGTGTGTATGGGGTGTGTGTGTGGAGAGGTGGCTCAGAGGTTAAGAGGGCTTGCTATGCTATGGAAGGGCTGTAGTTCAGATCTCAATGCTCACATCAGTTTTCTCTCAGTATATTTTGATCTATTTCATTAACTTGAAGCAGACAGGATAGAATTACTTAAACACTGACAAATACATGTGCTTGACTCAGCCCTCATTAAATGCTGAATAAATACGATGGATCTGACAGATTCACTAAGATTTGTGCTAAAATTCAAAGATCTAGTCATGACAGTATTGACCAAGATGTGCTGAGTGAGGATAGATAAAAGCGACTTTAAGGGGACTCCATGCTGAAGCACTGGGGGATAGTAGTACAGTTGATGAGCAGCAGACGGGAGGGAAGGATGCCTTGATGGCCAGACGCAGCTCATCACCGGTGTTAGGACCTAACAAACGCGGCTGACTGGAGAAAGAGCGTGTGTGGGTGGGGGGGTGCCTAGAACCAGCTGCCTCAGCAACGTAACTTGCGATTCCTGCTATTCAACATCACTCTGGAAGTCGGTGTGAATTTCATGGCTGTACCCTGACAGCTGTTCCTCGCTGACTAAGTGTGCAGCTTGAAGGGAGACGGCAGGAAGCAGTGGTTGGCTGGCTGCTTGATACGGCTGTCAGCAAAGTCCTGCAAGGCAGATAAGCCCAGGCTGCATGCAGCCACTCAGCATCAAGGGACAAGAGCAAGAGCCTTTACTGAGGATGTCCCTTTGTCCCTAAAGACCTTCACCTGGAGAGTCAGTAACTCGGGGGGTTGGGTCAGTGCTCTCATCAGTTACTAAAGCAGAGTCGTGAAGAAAAGCCAGCTGAGACCTAGCTCATGAGGAGCCTGAGCTACCTACACTATCTGCCAAGAGACCTTCTATCCCCTTCTCACAGCACAGAGTAGAAAACAGAAGGCCACCAATGTGATAAAGGAGATAAATTGCATTTCTAAGAGGAGGATGATTTTGGTTTTGCTTCATCTTACTTCATTTTTGTCTAAAATACAAAGGTGCCAAAGGGTTTGTTTGCTGTGGTTTTGAAGGTAAAATGTTCTCTACAGACTTGTGTGCTTTTACAGTTAGTCCCCAGCTGGGGGCGCTGTTTTGGGAGGTTGTGGAAGCCTCTGGCCATGGGGCCAAGCTGGCAAAAAATGTGACTGTAAAGGCTGGGATAGAAATTTATAGCCTGGCCTTCCCTCTAGCCAGGCTTTGCTTCTTGACTAGTACGTGACATGCCCGGCCCCCTCAAACTCTCTGACAATTGTTGCAGTCACCACACCGTCCCCACCATGATGGACAGCATTCCCTGAACTGAACCAAAGTACCCTCCGGCTTAAGAGCTTTCGGTCAAGTGTCCCCTGACAATGAAAAAAAAAAAAAAAAACAACTAATACAGGGCCCAAGCTGAAATCTGTAAGCACAGACATTGGAAAGGGGAGTTACAAATTTTCCTTAGCAGATTCAAATATGTAACATGTATATTCAAATACATAAAATGAGCTGAGGGATGAAACTGCGATCATGGGTGACAGGCCCTACGTGACAGCCTTTCAGAATGTATGCATTGCTTAAATTCACTAAACAAGACCAGCCATGGCCATGACTTGTTGGTTACTCTCTTTCTCATAAAAAGATGAAACAAAAATATGTGAGAAGGCAGCGACCCGCTTTCACAGTAACATTCAATCATACACAGGAAGTCTGCGTTCTTGTAGAAGCAAAGAAGACCTCGGGCTGAATACCCTGGTTTTTAAAGAAGGAAATAAAACCCTTAACCCCAGGAAGTGGCGTGGTGTCTAACTCATCACAGAAAAGAGCAGTCAGCACTACTCCAATCAACTTACATGACTCTTGTCTGACTCCTGAACACTTGTATCATGGGATGGCATTTTCAGCAGTATAGACACACGGTGATAACAGCAACCCCAAACTCCTCCTGCATCCTGCTCTCTTCCTGAGTGCCAGCATAAAGGTATCCTGAGAGTTGTATCTGGGCTGTGTCACTGCCTCTTTTGTATTAGTTACTTTTGGTTGCCTGATAAAATATCATCAAAAGTGACCAATGGAAGAAGGTGTCTGTTTTCTCTTACAGTTCCTGAGGGGGAATCCATAATGGCAGGGGAGGCACAGCACTGAGCAGGAAGCTGAGAAGCCACAGCTCCAGCCACATGTGGAAAGCAGAGAAAGCACACCAGATGTGGGAAGAGACTGGAAGGTCTAAGCCCACCCTCAGTGATGTGCTTCCTCCAGCCAGGCTCCATCTCCAGAAGGTTCCATTACCCCCCTAAACAGTGCCACCAACCGAAGACCATTCAAATACCTGACTGTATGGGGGACATGTCTCACTGTAACCACCACTGCGTCCCATGAAGGCAGGTGGGTTTTACAGCCTTCCACAGCCAACAGGAGACAAATGTCAACAATACCGAATTTGTTTCCAGCCATTTGCTTTCACGTTCACCTGATTATCTGTTGTAGCAAAGGGCATTTGCTTCCAACTTAGTCATGCTGCGAAATTTCTTTCTAAAACGTATTTTGAAGAAGTCATTCATGGGGACTGAGGCTTGGTATATATCAACTAAAATAACTTCTCTGCTGATGTAACCCATGCTGTTTTTGATCAGGGGTGACTATATGCACCTTCTATCCTTCCAGCTATAGAAACCCACCCCCCAAGCCCCAGTATAACAACATTTTATAACATGGGCTTTATGTTGAAAACACTTGGGATGAGCAGGAGCACACACTGCTTTCCTTGATACTCTTATTACCTCTGCAGAGACAATGGCTGTTATTCCCTGTGTGGAGGTGAGGAAATACATTCTAAGAAGTGATTCATCCAAGGCCACAGGTCTACAAAACAGCATGCCTGGATCTTGTTTCCTGGCTTATGAACCCTACTTCAGGCTCTTAATCCTAAATCTCTCTACCCAAGAGCTTTCTGGTCTTGCTTGTTTCATAAAAGTAAAATAAGATGAAGTGATTCAGACTGCATGACGAAGGACTTACAGTAGAAAGTTCCTCCTAGACCAGTGTGCGTAAACTTGTATTCTTTTAACTTAGATTTGTGTGTGCATATGCACACATGCACAGAGATAGAGAGAGGAGGGGAAAACGGGGGGCGGGGGAAGAGGGAGAGGGAGACAGAGATAGAGAGACAGGGAAGGCAAGTATGTACCATGTCCACATCAGGGCCTCTGGTATTGATCTTCTGAAACTACAGGGAGTTTGTAGTCTCTGAGTAGCAGGTACAGAATGGCCTTGGAGGAGCCTCCCAGAAGGGCTATCACAGGGACCCTCAGTCTACAGCATCCACTTCAGCAGCTGACACATGTCCAGAGTGAGCGATGTACACATACATCTCCTTGATGCACACATAACATATCTCTGTCCTGCCTCTTGGTTCTCATGCCCACTCTCCCCCAAGTCATGCATCTTCTTCCTCTACTCCAAATACACCACCATAGACCCGTGCACCAACCCCTCTGCTTAGACAGTTTCCCCCACATCTTTGTACCCCTGCCTCCTCCTGGTTGTACAGACTCGACCAGGAAACACCTATTCAAAAAAGCACTCTTCTGTTTCCTTATCTGATGCTGGTGCCTCTTCCTCCACCTTTCCTTTCCAAAAATAGCCAGTGTGCTTTTTTTCTTCAATGTATGGCTGCCTAAAATTGTCTTCTTGCCCAGATATACCTTCAAACTCAACTGTAGCCTCCAGGTAGGCAGGGAACCCATGTTTCTGGCCACTGCTGTTACCTCCAGTGCCTGGTACACAGAAGGTATAAAGAAAAACTTAATGAATGAGAACCACTCCCGCACCACACACAAACCTGTTTCCACACCCAAATATCGTGGACCTGCCTATGAGGCTGAGAAGGAAGGGAAGAAACTCTACCTGGTCCGGGAAGAATCCATGTCAAGCACCAGCTTTGCTAAGTGTTTCCTTTGCTTCTGAATATTTGGAATCTCCACCTGAAGTTCCAGAAGAGAAGAGACACACAGTCAAGCCCAAAGGTCAAGGTTAATATTTGAAGACCGAGGCTCTCAGAGAATACTTGAAGAATTACTGACAGTCACCTGAAGGTTTGCTACATGGCTCCTGGTCCTTGTTTCCAGAGCAAAACCTTGCCTCTTCCTCACTGTCTTGAGTCCAATCGTCCACAAATAGGAATTAAGTTTCACGTTTATAACCTCATGTCAACCAAGTATAACCACTGCTTTCTTCCCTCCCCCACCCCTGTGTGGTGTGTGTGTGTGTGTGTGTGTGTGGGAAAATCCACCTGAGAGCTGTCACCCACATTTCAAGGACACAGTATGGTATAGTCACCCCAAGCTGCCCACTGCAATTCTAGGACATATGTATCTTGTGTACATATTGTTCCCTTAACTATAGCAGATGAAATTCTCAATTCTTTCCCTGAGCTGCACCTGTTCTTTCTTGCCTGGACACCCAGCAGGCCCTTCATCAGCTGGGGCCATTTCTGGGTACTGTGTATCTCTGTTTGCCCGGGGGGGGGGGGAAGCCAACACTCCTGCTCTTAGCCAAACCACAAACAAACAAATAACAAAAAACAAAACAAAAAAAACATAGCAAAACAGAGCCAATGGCTTCTGTGTCTTCTTCCATAAGGGTCAAAAGCAGGAGAAAGGAAGGGCACACTACCATTTAAGTGCTAGCAGACCTAACTCAAACGATCAGCTGAGCTCAGAGAAACCATGGCCTTAGCAGACCCGAGATGCTAAGGGTCTGCTAAAGGATGCCACTAGGACACACAGTTTATATTTATGGAAACAAAGGAGCCATGTTAGCATATTTATAGAAATAAATCAAGATTTCCCACAGTCAGCAGTGAATAACTCTGCCTCCGTGGAGTTCTCTGCAAGGGCTTCTTCCATATTGGTTGTGTGTGGATGCTCTTTTTATATTTTTCTTTCTAAAAATGACTTCCTTAAAGACTCCAGTGCAGGGTTTTGGTTCTGGGCCCAGCAAAAGTAGGGCAGGATGGGAGAATTAAAAAGGAAAATTGGCTATGAATTGAACTGAAATCATCTTGGGGCTGAGGTGTTTTTTTTTTTTTTTTTTTTCACACGGGGAGGGGGGTGGGGGTGGAACGTGAGAAACCCCTAGTACCTAGTGCTCTGTGAGGGACTTTCTGCCCACTCAGCTAAGCTGGGCTGAGGGATGCACCGAGGAGATACCTCCAACAGCAAGAAGCATCATCAGAGTGCACAGAGCCCAGGGCAGGGCTGGGAGTCAGAGCGTGGCTCAAGTCTCAGCAAGGGGCCTGGGTTCTCTGCTGAGTCTTATGTCCCCCAAACCCCCACCACACCTCCACACCCTTTTGGGATTGTTTCAGGCTTTGGCCATAGCCTTATGAGGAGCAGGTGCCCCTCATGAGTGTCCCCGCCAGGGGCAGATGGGCATGAGGTCAGTGGTTAATTGATTCCATCACAGTGTGTGATCCAAGGGCTTACAGCTGCTCTATGCTGAGCTGTCAAAGGGCCATGTCAATTTATTCTTCTATTTCCTTTAGGTTCATAAGTGATTATTTATTTATACCTCTGTCTCAGAAAGAATACAGAGAGATAAGGACATGCTGAAGGTGATCTAGAGATGAAACCAGATGTGAACTGGGCAATATTACACAGCTTCGAAAACTTCTAGTCGTGAAAGATGATGTCATTTTAAATTTAAATGGGCAGAAGATAACTAGAACTAAATCTGAGTCTCTCGAGTTGCCCCAATAACCACATTCCATGTGTGTCATGGCTGAAGAAGTCTAGGGACTGGTTTACAGCACAGGGACAGACAGTTCCGTCTCCCACACAGAGCAATCGTTAGGTTTTGTATGGCCAGTTAAATACAACTGAGAGGTCCATACACATCCCAGGACACCTTGTCTCACTAGATAAAGCTGTGCCAGGTGGGAATTAGGGAAACTGCCACAAAGTCATTAAGATAGCTTTTTAATAAATAGTTTAAATTGTGTAAAATCCAGGAAGAAAAGAACATCAAGCAAAGAGGCCTGAAGATGCTCTTGCAGCAGCACCTCAGACTCCTCAGGAGGGAGCTGCTACTCATGCTACCAGTTGCTGAAGACTGGAGATGGGCAGGGACGGGTGTTGGGAGGGGCCAGGGTGCTGGGCTGAGACTTGGGTTAGAGAAGGAGGTGAGTCTGCCTGGCTTCGTATGTTTATCCATTCGAAGGTGAACAGAGAAGCAGTGGGGGACAGAACAAAGCTGAAAGCTCCTCCACCATACTTGGAAATCTTGACCGACCGTGAGTGTGGTCATGATGCATCCTGATGGATGACAAGCTCAGCAAATGGGGAGAAGGAAGGAAACAGTGGAAGCCTGGATGTGGAAGGAATGTCACTGCCCCAGGCTCAGCCTCACTTAGTGTCTCACCTCAGCTAGCAGGAACAGGGGCTCGATCACATCCCTCTCCACTTGCAGCTCAAAGTGGATCAGCTCCTGAGCTAGCTTGTCTTCCGTCTCTCCACAGAGCTTCAGCATCTTCCTGCAAGCAAGAGGGGAAGGCATCCTGAATATCCTGGACCATCACATTAGGTGGAGTCACATTCCATCATTCTTGGCTTGATAAATGTCCCCAAGTCAGTGTCAATAAGCTGGCCAGTTTCCATGGCTACCAATGACCAAGCCATTCCCATTGTCTCCACGTCTGAAGTTATTACCTATTCCAAACAGTGCTGAGTGCCAGGGACAATGGGATACATGGGAACTATGAGAAATGGGTGGGGGTGGGGGCGGGGGGAATAGGAACGCCCAAGCCCAGTCCTCCAGCATGGATATTCAATTGCTTCCTCTCTCTTCTGGGATCACCGAGAGAGCAGGTAAGATGGGTTCTCTATCACACCACACCTTAAGCAAACACCTAAAACTCAATTCTGATAAGACCTCACTTGGAGAAAACATTCCTAGGCTGTGGAAACTTACTTAGTATGCAATGAATATTTAGTGTGTATGTGGAAAAAAGCCAGAAAGTCACCCTACAAATTGCCCAATACTGACCGAATAGCAGACAACATAACAAAGAGAAAGTTAGTCCATTTTCTGAGAAAAGAAATGATGTTAGTTTCTCCCAAATGGCTGTCTTCTTTACACAGTACAACGTTCATTGAAATCAGGTACATTTTCAATGTCAATGAAAGAATAAGCAGACAATTTATTCTCAGCTGACAGAATGTCTTCTCTGTTCTAATATGCTTGCACATAACATGATGCTACCACCTGGCTAAAAATGTTTCCATCATTGGTTTTATATTCACCTTATCTTGCATAAATGGCTCTTCGCTCAGTGCAGGGACTGAACCCAGGGGCTTACACACACACAGCAAGGATGGTACTACTGAGTATCCTCAGCTCAACCTGCATTGACTGTTAGGACTGGTTCCTATTTGCTCATGGAAAATTCATCACTTTGTTATAAGTAGAGTTCCTTTTTATGAACATGTCTATCTCCATGTTAAGCTTTTCCATGATCAATAGATTTTAGTGACCACATATGCACCGCTGTGGTATGTATGTATGTATGTATGTCATATATCACATCCACATACATACGCATGCATACCCAGCCTCTCTTTTCTGTTTAAGGGTTTCCACTGCACTATGCTCTGATGACTCTCAGCATGGACATATTGATTCCTATCAAATTGGTGAATCTGTATGCCATCTCTCTCAGGCTCCCAAGACCCACGGTCCATGAAATATTCCGCACATCCTTGGCTACTTCTGAACTAGAATCTAGTTATTTGAGTTTAGTTGCAGTTACTTATATACTCACACATCTGGAGGGAGATGGAAAATGGGCTCTAATTCTCTACCTATCCTTTACTGTAAATGTCAACTTCCAGCTTGTAGTTTTAGTTCTGTACCTTTGTCAGGGTGCTTTCAACCTAACTTTCTGACTTCCCTTCATATTCCTCCTGCTACTTCTTAGTTTGTAAAATGTTATTAGTTGTTGATCCCCTAACTATATAAACTGATAATTTGTGTTCACATTTCCTTATTCTCTGTTTATTTAAATTATGTATATTTTACTATGTATTACAAGCAGTCCATTCCCATCCAAAAATCCAAACTTTAAATTTTTAAATCATTATTTTATTATTTAAATTATTATTTTATGTCTATGAGTGTTTCCCTTCTTCTGTCCATGATATAAGTGCAGTTCCTGTGGAGGCTAGAAGAGGGCGTCAGATTCCCTGGAACTAGAGTTACAGAGAGTTGTAAACTGCCACGTAGACACTGGGAATTAAGTTTGGATCCTCTGGGAGAATAGCCAGTGCTCTTAACCACTGAATCATCTCTACAATCTCCTCAAACTCAAGCTTTTAAAAGTTGGAGTCTTTGAAACATTTTAGATTTAAGATATATAGGTATAGATATAGATATATAGATGGCACCTGCTAAAAACTATGTAACTATTCTAAAACTATGAAAATCCCCAATTGTACAAACTATTTGGTCCCAAGCATTTAAGAGAAGGGCTTACTCCACCTGCACTGGAGTCAAGCTGCACTGTTAGTCTGTCCTGAGCACTGGGCTCTGCACTCAGGCTTCCGTACTGTGTGCTTGACTGAGCCCCAAACACTGGCCACTCTTGGCTCAGGACCTCACCTTCTTGACCTCACCTCCCCCAGACACACGCATTTCTAGGCTATGCCATGGCCGCCCATGTCATCCACCCAGCATCTACCTCTTTTGTTCACCCTCCTCAGGAAGTGAAGTCACATTTTAGGGCCACAGTCCTCAAATCCTTCTCTATGCTTCATGGGCTAGGCCGTGGGTCCAGCACTGAGCAGTGTTGCTTTCTGTTTCCAAGGCTGTTTTAACGTGCTAGCTTCCTTTGTTGCTTCTGGTGGATCGGGAGGCGTTGCAACTCTGGTTGTTCTCAGTGATAGCACAATGCTGATTTCTAGAAGGTTGTGCAGTGTCCGGCCACTACTGTTCAGAATCGCAAACCTTGAGCTCTGATTAATGTTTTTTCCACAGTTGTAGGAGCTCAGCAGGCCCTTCCAGTCAGGAATTCAAGTCCTTCCATCTGGAAAATGTTTTCAGATTATTTTTTTATTATCATTATAATTTCTTCCTCTCTCTCTTAAAACTCCTGCTATTTTGGCATGACTTCTGGAAGCACTCCCCAACTTCTCCGAGTCTGTCTATGCGCCATGTCTTTGTCGTCATGCTTCATTTTCTGGATGATTTCCCCTAAATCGTCTTCGACTGAGAATTTCGCATCTGCAGTCATTTGTTTTCATTTCTTTCAACTTGCTTTTGATTTCTGAATGCTCCTGCCGCGTAAACATCTCATACCAATGTCCTTTTGATTTCATGGTTGCACTGCCTGCCCTACCATTCGAAAACATGCCCAGCGGCTCACCTGAAACCTTCCCTCCACAGAACCTTGCTGTGCCCAGAGTTCAATATTTCAAAAGTGTTTCTGTTCCTCCACCATGGAGAGCTCTGCTGGGGGTGGATGAGGAGAGAAATCTCCTGCAAATGTGAACAGTGCAAGCTTCAGATTCCCTGGATACCTGAAATCTTAAAATCATCATTCATTACTTTAATAACCCATTCCACCTCAAAGCAGAAACCCTGATGCTGTCATTCTGAGCATGAGAGAATTCCTTGCAGTATTGAATGCTGCTGTGTGTGCGTGGGAGTGGGGGTATTGTACTCATATGTGCCCAATACATTCCTTACTTGATACTGTTGTCGTTATAATGCTGAGGATCAAACCAGAGGCTTCACGTACGGTAGGCAAGCGTGCCACACTGAGCTGCATCCAGCCTGTTCTTGGTATCCCTATGGCTGAAAGCTCACAAAATCCCGGCACTGGTGTCTTTTTCTTTTCTCTGGCCACCATGGTGGGCTTATATGGCTAGGGAAAAACATAACTGTCTGTATTCTAGCTTTAGTGGATTCTGGAAAGGAACAAGATCAACGAGTAGTCAGCTGCCTTTCTATAAACCCTGTGGTGACACTGTGTTTCTGTCCATGTGTACAGAGATCATGTATTTATACCTATGATGCTCTATATTTTAAACATTCTGTTCCATTTGCATCTGTGATGACTGGGAGCACAAGTGGTAAATGCCATCACTGTCTCTGTTACAGACTGTTATTATTGCTTTGATAGAATACCTGACATGAAGCAACTTAACGGAGGATAATTTCTTCTGACTTAGGGTTGTAAAGGATGCAGTCCACCTAGGCAAGCCTCTGACAGCTCTCCAGCAGAAGCAGCACAGGGAGCTGCCTGATCATATCTCAGCACAACCAGGAGACAGAGACATGAATGGGGCCAGCTATAATCCTCAAGGCCCATCCAGGAGATCACCTCTTCCTTTAGCTAGGCCCTACTCCCAAAGGTTCACAAGCCAGCAGCCACCAGCTGGGGACCAAATGTTCAAATACATAAGCCTGAGCAGGACATTTCCCATCCAAATCACAGTGCCTTCACCAATATTTCTTGTCTATTTTGCCTCCTCTGTAAATAGGTTTTGCTTTCAGTCCCTTGTATCTTTTACCTTCTATTGGTCTCTTTTTCTCTTCCTACTAGTTTGGAAGATATACATGACCATTCTATCCCTGTCCATGTGTGCACTGGTACTTCAAGGTTGTCCCATTGAAGACATCACAGATATCTTAGGGTCTCAAACTGTGGCCCAGACAGGTCTGGAACTCACTAGGTAGCTCAGACTGTCCTCTAACTTATATCAATCCTCCTGCCTCAGCCTGTTGAGTACTGAGATTATAGGTGTGAGCCACCATACCTGGTTTCCTATTCTCTTTGCTTACCACAAACACACACACACACACACACACATATATATAAACACAGAGAGAAAGAAAGAGAGAGACAGACAGAGACAGAGAGAGACAAAGAGAGTAAATTTAAAGGTAATATATCCTATATATTCTACTTTACTTTCAAATACCTCAAGATCTGAAAACACCACTCCCTCCCAGGGTCTCGTTGATACTGTCTAATGTTTCAGTTTTACCAGGCTGATTACCCACCAAATTTATCACTCTCACACTGTTGGTTTGTTAATTTAATGATTGTATTTTATTTGCACTGAAGGAAAGTAGAGTAAGCTACCCAAATCATGCCCCTTTGGCATAAGGATTATTTTGAGGTGAAGGCAAATAGGAGAAAAAAAAAATCAAAATTGTGGTCTTTCTCCCAAGTCACCTAAATGCAAGAAATAGGTTTACAAACATGTCCGTCCTCCCTTCTACCTGGAAGAACAGATATTAATCACCAGGTACCTCCAGATCCCAAGACAGAGCCACAGGAACCCACGTGGTAATTTTTGCCAACTCGTCCTGCCTTCTGTTGCCTCCCTGCAGCTTCCCCTTCCCACAATCTGCCACTTGAGAACCTCCTCTCCCTTTGTCTTCTCATTGCTTCTCGTTTGTCACAATGCCGCACAAGCCCACGCTCTACCCCTCCCCTGCCCCGGTTACTCATCACCTAACTACCCCTTGTGCACGCCTTACACATGGTGGGAAAAGTGCTCTCCTCCTGGCAAGCTGTCAGCTGTTAATCTTATTTGCAGGGACTTGGCCCAGGGGCCTAGGAAAGCAAGAGGGAAAATAAACTACTTCTTCCTGTACCTCACAGTGACTTCAAGTTCTCTGTTCCGCTCACCTCAGAGCTTTCCTCTGGACACAGTCCATTCCATGAAACTTCAGTCTGCTAGATATGCAAAGTGTACCTTCAAATTCACTCTGCAAGGACTAATTCTGTGCCTGAACATTCTGTATTTCCCCTTTATTCTTAGATAATGACTTCATTTAGCATAAACGTCCAGTGTTCTTGAATTCTTACTCAGTACCTGAACACATCCTCGACCATTCTCTGGCATTTGTTTAGCTCAGGAGTGGTCTGTTACCAGCTTAACGCTCTGTTGGAGGCGATCATCTTTATCCTTTGGCTGACTTTAAATCACAAATATCTTTCTATAGTTTACAGAACTTTTTATTTTACAGACATGTTTGTCTTCCTACCTACAGTTGAAAATCTTCAGCTCCAACCTTTCCCCTCTCTGCTTTCTTCTTCGGTGTTCTGTCTAGGTAGATGGCGCAGCTGTGCAGTCCCCAGTGCCTCCTGCTAACAGGGCTTCTTCTTTGGCTCCTACCTCATTGTGTTGTTTCCAAGTTCATCAGCTCTCTGTCGGTGTACAACCTCGACTCTAGCTCACTTAAGTTCTATCAGCAGCTAACGTTCCATTTTAAAGAGTTCTGGATTTTGTTTATTCAGCTCTGCCCACGTGATTCAATTTCCTTTGTCGAGGATTTTGTTTTTGACTCATTACACACTTTGACCCCAGTTTATTATTTTGCACTTTCTTACGCGTTGTTCTGTTATTCTTGCTTCTTACAGCGTTGAACTGGCTGCTGAGTGGAGGACACTCTGATGACTTCACCTCCAAAGGAGCTTGTCTTGTCTTGCTGAGAACGACCCACGTTCAGACATCCAATGGCTGTCATCCATCGGCTCCACTTGAGCCTGGGATCTCGATGTCCTTCACCAGACTTTCCTTCGTCATGGTGACTTACCCCATGGCACAAACAATAGCACGTTGGCTAGGGGGTTGATTTTTCCTGGTAACAACTCCTTCTGTACCCAGAATTAGATTACTCTGGTGAAAGGACTCATATCAGCTCAGCAGCCCCAAGTCCAAGTTCCCAGCATGAAGGAGATTAAGTTGTTCAAGAGGGACGAAGGGCAAGCAATAATAGACAGAGACAGGAGATAGAGGATGAGGGAGAAGGGGGAGGAGAGAATGGAGAGGACATACAGATATTGTCCCAGGGGACAAAGATACAGAAGAGACAGATGTGGCCCTTAGGAAAATAGTGGTTTATAAAGGTAAAGGGGAAAACCCATAAAGAATGAGGTATCTAATTCTAATAGGGCTTATTAATTAAGTTAATTAGCCAAAAGGGGCTTTTGATTGCTAGACTTCAATACTCTGATAGCTGGAAATTGGCAGTCACCTACAAAAGGAAGAATCGAGTAAGGAAGGGAACAGATGTTCATGGTTAGCTTAAGGAATGTAATCTAATGGATTTTAGCAAAGCAGACGGAGTGAAGAGTAGAGCAAGGCCTGCCAGAGGCATGTTTGTGAACTGCCTAAAGTCCCTTCACCTGGTGCTCCGTGAGGCATCCTAGAACCTCATTACCAACAGGAGCGTACCTAGATTTAGTACAAACACACACAAGGCATCACCTTACCCGAGAAGTGTGTCATCTCCCAGGATTGCAGACCCCTCCACCAAGCACTGAGCCAGTGTTGTCAAAGGCAACTTTTTCTGGAAAGGAAAAAAATACCACACTGAAAACCTTCCATCCGTGTCCTCTGAAGCCACAAAGTCAAATACCGGAAAAGATAGTTTACTAAAATAGCTATGGAACAAGCTAACATCAAAACACGTTTGATCCTGAAGTGCTCATAAGGGTTAGACATAAGATATAACACAAATTGGAAACTTAGTAAACAGTGTGCTGCTTCGGAGAAGGAGCCCACCCTCTACATTTTAAAGGTGACGTGGGATAACAAAAAGAGGGAAACAGACTATTTCAAAACCATGTCAGTTTGAGAAGGTTTGAGCAATGCACTCACTTCCCCCGATATGCAGCTATTTCCTTGATGAGTCTACCCACCCCATTTTATAAAGAAGATAGCACATATTCAACATAGGAAAAGTGCTCACATAGGATTGCAGTGCATACCAAAGGCCAGCAAGCTCATGCAAAGGTGCTCCAGCTCATTAGTGACTCAGGAGGCTCAGTCAGTCATCCAAACAAGGAGCCCTCCTTCACCCACACCCACTTGGGCAGCTCTATTTAACATTTATTTAAATAGAAGACGAACATTAGTTTAGCATGTGTAGAAGGGCATTCTCATATTTTTGGTTGTGAGCCTAGCCTTTAATAGTTGAGCCATCTCTCCAGCCCTAGAAGAGCATTCTCATTAGAAATTTCAAACAGTCCCTCACTGTGGCAAAGTTCAGTAGCAGCATACAGACTAACCAAATCTGCTGATCCGCTCCTGGGATGCCCACATGCCCCTAAGAGGTGCAAACAAGTATCAGAACAAACACATGATCACCAGTGTGACTAGAAGCCTCTATGTGACAATCAGAGGGTGGAAACAACTCAAGTATCCATGGGCTAAGAGAATGTTGCCTATCCCTGTGAAAAACCATCCCTCGGCCTTCACCAGACACCACGATGGTGCATGGATTCTTGTGTACCCTTCTACTAAAAGTCTAACCATATCTTATCTCACTCTTGGTCATGCATGTTCATTTTTACTCTCTGTTTTCCTCACAAATGTCAGTATATGCTTTGATTGAACGTAAAACTTTCCCCACAGGATGGACCAATACCCCCTGAAACCATGAGCCACAATAATCCCCCCTGCAATCCCAATGCGTCCCATAGGTAGCTTTTGTAAGCAACATGTCACTCTTCTCTCTGGGTCTTGTCCTCCTGCATATGTAGAGGTATCTTTCATATCATTTTCTATTGTTACATCTACAGCTAAGTCTTCTTTGTTTTTAAAATGAAGAGAGATGGAGAGACTCGGAGGTGAATCTGAGAGCTTGGATTCCAAGATCAGAAAAGGGGTGGGGATGGGTAACAAAAAGGAAAGTGATGTTTTTATTTATGTAGATGCTTTAGTAATCAAGAAATCAGAAGAAGACATCAGGGGCAAAGAAAGCAGTAAATGAGGCGGTACCTTCACATCAAGGGAGATGGGGCAGCCCATCGTCAAAGGCAGCAGATGAGATGGAGGCTAATGGGGCTGTATCCCCAACAGGCTACAACTCACTTCTATTTCTAAAGGAATTCCCTGAAGCCAGGGTAAGGGCTTCACACCAACAGGTTCCAGAGCTACCTCATAGCTACCAACTGCCCATCAACCAGGTCTTATCTGCTTTCTCCCACCCTCTGCCAAACTCCTCCCTCTTCATATGAAAGGACACTCGGCTGCTAAACACATTTCCCTTCGTTGCCAAGGATCCATGTTGATCCTGATCCTTGTTGAACGGATAAATTCTGTAGCAGGCTTCAAGCTAGCCCGTGATTTCCAGGTTGAAGATAAGCTCTTAAAATTAACTTGCCCCAGCTCTAGAATTCAGGTAAAAACTTAAGAATAAGACAAGAAAAGACAGAGTGTCCCAGGTTTAGATGCATCCGTCTGTCATATCTGAAATGACTGTTCTTTCTAAAATTATCCTGGGCTTAAGAGGCATGGGTTGTAAGATGACTCAGGCATAAAATCTCCTATACTCTGCTCCCTACGCATATCTGTACTTGTGTTCTCTCGTGTGACTCTGAAAACTACTTCCCACTGTCCTCCAATTCTCAAGTTCTCAGTCCTAGAAATCAGCCTGTGTGATTTTGTCCCCTAAAGGCCAAGGCTTCTTGCTCAGACCATACTAGTTTTCCATGGGCACCTGAGGCTAGCCCAGGGCCTTGATAACAGTCACAGGTTGAAACTCCTTAGTACTTGTGCAAATTAAGCACAGTACAGTCATTTATAAGTACTACCTCATTAAACTCACAAATATCACCACAGGGTAAGAAATCACTGCTATCACCACTTTCCAAATGAAGCAGCTAAGGCTTGTGAAGTCATTCACTCTCATATGGTTCACTTCACTGGAGACTCCAGGCTGGACCTCAGAGCCCTCTCACTAAACTGCCTGTTATTTTAAATTGGCAGGCTAGTGTGTTAGGAAGATCCTGTGCCTCAAATACTCATGGACTGTCTGTTCCTGACATTGGTCTATTTTTATCACCGCCTACCATGTGGCAGGCCCTGTTTTAGGCACTGAGAACACAGCTGGTGAGGAGCAGACCCCTGTTCCCATGGAGCGTGGTTACCAGTGACAGAGACCAGTGATCACGGGGCTTCGGGCACTGTGAGGAAAACAAGGCAGGGCGATGGGCTGTGGGAGGGGAAGGAGATGGTGTCCTGGGTGCATCTTTGATGATAAGATGGAGTCAAGGAAAAGCAATGAATAAAAGTCACTGGCCTGAAATGCTCCGAGAGAACTGCACACAGGGGTCAGAGCAAATCCAAAAGCTCTGAGGGAATGCGGCCCTCTGAAACATATCAGTGCAGCTGGAGAAGGATAACAGAAAGACGCGAGCAAAAGCTGAGCTCCAAAGCACAGATGGAAGGCTCAGTGAGGAGTCCAGACTCCTCCGCTCCACAATGGATGGGAGTCCTTTGGTGGGACTCAGCAGGGACAGTGGCCTCATCTGGTGCCTGTGTTAAATACCTGCTTAGGAGGTAGCAGATGATGAAATATGAAGAGGGGGAGACTGATGGGAACCACCATCAAATGACAACCATAGGGACAGGGTGGGGGAGCGAAGGTGTGCACCAAAGCAAAACAGAAATTCACAGAAAAGAGGTAGCAGAGCTTCTGGCAAGCTTGGCTGGGGGTTCAAAGGAGGGGGTAGCATGCTTGGCTGGGAGTTCTGGAAAGGGAAGACTAATGTATAATATCTGGGATGGAGGCTGGAGCTAGTGGGTAGACCTTTGCTAGATCCTCCTAAGAGAGCTTCCAGTGTTGCAGGTCCTGGGTTCCTGTCTCAAAAGTCATTAGTCTTCTCAGCTCCCATTTCCCGCTGGGTGGTCTCAGCTCCAGAGTCAGTGGCCACTCAGGTCCCCTTCTTCTCTGGTATTCCTTATCCATTCAGAGTATCTGTTCAGTATGCTGTCTTTTCCAGCTCCCTGTAACTTGTGGTCTTACCTAGGAAATGCACATATATAAGTGGCTCTCCCTTCTACCACAGTGGTGAGCAAATGGGATGCCATGACACCCATAAGGCTGAGGTCTATGTCCTAGCCCTGATTATCGGGTGTAACCAATCCCCTGCAATCCTTACACCATCTCCCTCCTCTTCCTCTGAAGTCCACTTGCTCTTCACACAGTTTTGTTTCTGAAGAATGTCTGGCTCCTTCCTGGCCCTGCATCCTTTGGGTCTGACCATCGTGTGCCTGTCTGTCACAAGCTCAACTCCTACCATGGGATTCCTAGTCATCTGCTCAGTAGCACTAGGCACAATCCATGTAACTGATTGACCTTCCAGGTCAGAAGTCCATCCGAACATGCTTCTTGGCACATACACTACCCTATGTGACAGACATGGGACTCTCTAAATTTTGTTAAACCAAGGAGAGAAACCATTTATTCTTTTTATACATGAGCTTCTCATAAAATATGCAGAGCTCAGACCCCTATCAACTAACCAGTTACTGGCCTAAACTAAAGGATATAAAATGGAAATGAGATACACATCCTCACCCCATCCATCCTTTCCTGAGAACCCAGATAAGCCAAGCAACCACGATTGATAATACTCTTCTCATCAACAAGGCAGTAGAGATTGCCCATCTATATGGGCAAGCAGCTATAGGTTTCAGGACAATATTTAAGGCCTAATAAATTCCTAGACTTAACTTAGAATGCAGCTAGAACATGTTTTCCACATGCAAAGTAACCAATCCCAAGGCCCTGCTCCACCACTTGCATTCCCAGGCCCTCTCCTGACCATAATTCGAGTATCCAGTCATGCCACAAGGAGGTGGCCCCAATGAAGGAGTCACAGCCCTCACAGCCTGCAGAAACTACCCAACCTAACCAGGAGACTTCCACCTGCCTCACTCCTTCCTCCCTCGGAAACCATGATAAAAGTTTTTGTTTGCACCTCACTCCCACTTCCTGACCACCCCCCTGGTGCTGTCCTGTGTGTCCCCAGGAAGCCTGGTATAGCCTCTTCTTTTGGGGGCAGAGCCACAAGCCATTCTCCCCACACTCTTACCTTTGGACCTGTTGAGTAGGACATACCTCAAATGCTCTAGAAATAAGCCAATATCTGCTAAATGGAAGAAATTTGCAGAACTCCCAACCCAGCTAAAACTTCACATATTAGGTAATTCTGTCTTAGCCCAGGAAATTATGTTAGTGTCAGTTCACTGACAACTTTCAAGTCTGCCTTCAAGCCTCCTGCAGTAACAGTGAAATTTGTTTGTCAATAGGGTCGCCTGCAGCCCAGCCAGACCTCAAGTTTACTATGTAGCCAAGGTTCCCCTGGAGTTCTCCTCCTTTTTCTACCTCCAGACTGTGGGAGTTACAGGTGTGTGTCACCATTGTTGGTGCTCAAATGAGACTTGTGGAAAAAAATATATACTACACTTAGAATCATTTATTTTGCAGCGGAAAAAAGGATTTGGGTCAAAGGTGACCTGAGCTCCAAGTCTCCACCTGGAACAGCAACCTGAGTACCATATTAAAGCATCATACGTAAAGGGAGCTCATAACCCCAGGCATTTTGCACGCTGCTCCTTAGGACTGCTCAGGGTCAGCCTCCTAAAATCCCTGACTCACTCATGATTCTGTCTAGATAGTTTCCAGAGCCAAGGAAGTTTTATTTATATCACACATGAGGGATTCCTACGGAAAATAGAGTTTGAGCATATCCAATCTGAAATTCCCCAAAACCTTAAATGTTCCAAGATCTGAAACATCCTGAGCACTGGCTGGAAGCCGCCAGTAAAGATTCCATACCTGGCCACATGTGACAGCTTGCAGGGGAAACAGAGATGCACCAAAATATCAAATAACTTTATCTTCAGGGTGTGTGTGGTAGATGACAGGAGACAAATGAGTTTCATGTTTAGATATGCCTCAGCTCCAGGATATCTCGTGATACGTTCACAGATATTCCATAATCCCAACTATTTGAAATCCAAAACACTTCTAAGTATTTTGGACACTAATTAAGAAAGTGAGGATTAGCACAGTCCAGCTGGTGTCAGCATTGGTTCAGGAAACAGAAGGAAGCGTGGGGCACATTCATTCATTCTGTGACTTTCATCAGCCAAGGCTAACAGCAGGCCTCAGGGAGACCACTGCAAACAGAAGCCAGCATGCCTCCAAGTGAAAAACTAATCCAACAGACACCAACCACAGATGCAAACTCAAGGAAAGAGGAATAGGGGAAGGCCATCTTCCTTAATTATCACTTCCAACTGCTGTGATAAAGTACTCTGACAAATGCAGCTTAAGGGAGAAGAGGCTTGTTTTGGCTCTCAGTTAAAGGGCATAGTGCACCACTGTGGGAAAATCAACATCAGAATCTTAAAATAACTGGTTACATGGGATCCACAGTCAGGAACAGATAACCATGAACACTGCTGCTGCTGCACTCATAGCCCATGATGTCACCTAGGGAATAGTGCCTCCCATGGTGGACAGGTCTTCTAGTGCAATTAAGATAATCCCTAAGTCTAAGTCCATCTCCCAGATCATTTTAGATGTTAAATTGACAATTAATACTAAGTAATACCACCCTAGATTGCAAAACATCCATAATAAAACCAACACAGCACAGTCAGTTAAATGCTTGCCTTGAACAACACAAGATCCTGAGTTCAAATCCCAGAACTATTTTTTCTTTTTCAGATAAAATTCAGGTGTGGTAGTGCATGCTTATAATCCCAGTGCTGGGGAGGCAGAGACGGGCAAATCTCCAGGGCTTGATGGTTAGTAAGCCTAGCCTGCTTGGTAAGCTCCACAGTGAAGGACCCTTATCTCAGAGAAACTGTGTGTGTGTTTCTAAGGAACAATACCTAAGGTACACTACCCCCAATGTGAAGCCCTCCTCAAGGTATGCATGCATATACATGCATAAAGTCTTACACACACACACACACACACACACACACACACACACACACTTCTAGACATAGCTTTTGCTCTTTGGTGGCATGGAAGGAGGGAGGGGTGAAAAGGAAAGACTAGAAAGCTGTCTATACCAATCACTGGTAAGTACAAGTACATTCACAATGCCTGGTGTTATCAGTTAAGAAAGCATCAGAGTAGCTTGATCTAGCAGGCATTCTCTGATACCTCATTACAGTGGAAACAACTTCCAAGGGTCTTTCTAGGTCCTTGGCAACCTCAGAACTTATGGTACATGGTTTGCTGTGGACCGTCAATACGAAGGTAAAGATAATCTGTGAATAAAACTGAATCAGAAAAAGGAGTTCATGGAGGGTAACATCCCTTAGAAGTAGGATCTTAAAGCATGCTCTTGACATCCTGCTGACGGCCTGCCCCAGGAAGGGGCCTCACCTTGGCTGGGGAGCAAAGGGAGGGTGATGCTTCAGGCAAGAGCTAAAGAGCAAAAAGTCCATCACAGCAGAAATAAGCACCAAGGCTTGCTCAGTTAACCTGCAGACGCATAAGTAGCCTCAGCAAGTAACTGTCCTGGGGGTGGGATCCTGGGTCCCAGGACACAGATTCTAAGCTATCTGGGCTCTGCAGAGGGTACTTACGGAGCGCTTGTCCGCCTCTGCTCCCTGCTGACCTTGCAGACACGCTGTGAGCTTCTTGTGTGTGCTGTGGGACACCTGTTTCACCAGCTCTAGGCGCTTTTCCACCTGCACAGACAGTGGGAGGCACAGTGAGACAGAGGACAGGAGGTGACAATGCTGGTCTGTTACCATAGAGGCAAGGGTTTCTGGGAAGAAAATGCCCAGTGTTGAACGGCTGGAAGGAGGGTGACTTGCCGCCCCGGGGCTCCCCTGCTACTCTTTGAATCTTTCCTTCAAGAATCTTACCTATGTCTGTATCTTAGGAAGATTAGTGCCTGGATACTCTCAAGGCCTACACATGCTTTAAATGCACGTATTTACATATGACCCACATACATCCCCTGGTGTACCTGAAATTGCCTCTGGGTTAGCACTGTGCTTCATACAATGTAAACCTTGTGAGAACAGCTATAACACTGCTTTTTTAAGGGAATGGCAGAGAGAGAAGTCTACACATGCTCAGTTCAGAAGCATTTCACTAAGCGTGGTTGAAACCATGGACATGGGCTTATATGTCTGGGGTGGGGAGGGGCAACAATGGAAAGCACTGCCAGAAACAACAGAGTTTACCCCCTAGGAGTCTGTATGGGAGCAGCAGAGGCATGGGCACTGCACAGAGAATGACTCCATTTCAGAGGAAACCATCTGTGAGGTTTAGCAGGCAAGGTTAAGACAACCCACCTGGAGAAGGTCTTCGCTCAGAACTTCAGTCTTTTCTGCCCTAGAGGGAAAGCGGAGAAAATGGTCAGCAAATACATGCATACATTTATATATATATATATATATATAATATATATATATATATATATTACACACACACACACACACACACACACACACACACACATACATGAAATTTTCTCTAAGTTGGCTTGGTCATAGTGCTTTACCACAATAACAGAAATGTACCTATGTTGAGGTGATTATTTAGAAATGCCGCTGGTCAAGCCGACTATCTAAGCTGCAATGCTCTGCCTAAGATCAGCCACCATGTTTCTCGGCCAGAGGCCACATGCGCGCCACAGCTAAAAAGGCCAGCCAGAAACACCAGCCCTGCCACCCACGAGACGTCAGCATGGGAGATGGCTCTGCCAATCTTCCACACTGTCTCCGCAAGGCTGGACATTGCCCAGACCATCCTGCCATCCACGCAGGCCCAGTAGGAAAATGAGACTCTAATGCTTAAATTATCCAAAAGCTTATATATTTGGTAATGATCAATAACAAGGTGCCCATACAATCAGAGGTGTAATCCAATACCCAACCTAGATATATCAACTACCTTCGACTGCCAGAGACACGCGAACATCCACCTCCATGTTCCTCTCTCTCTCTCTCTCGTGTCTCTCTCTAGCTCTTCCTCTTCTCTCCTCCTTACCCCTCCTACCTCCTCTCATTATTCCTCCCACCTTAGCTCCTCCTACATACCTGTAACACTGGGAAACTACAGAATGTTTACTAAAGAACTCACAGAATAGCTAAGCTAAGTGGGGAGACATAGGCTATCTATGAACTAGAAAACCCAACAGAGAGAAGAGGGTACTCAATCTTCCCTGAACTGACTATAGATGGAATGAGAGCTCGTAGCTTAAGACTACAGGACTTACTATAGAGATTAAACAAAGCAACACCAACATGGATAGAAACATGCAGAAGAGGGAGAGTAGCCAACACATCTCCAGAAAGAAAAATTAAGTTATAGCACTCACATGATCCCAAATTTAAAATAAAATAATCAGGAGGATGGCTTTGACAATAGGATAGGATGTGCCAGCCAGGAATAGATCCAGACTCATGACCAATGAATCTTGAAAAAGGAACAAAGATTATAAGAGGCAGAAGAAAAAAATTAGCAGACTGTCATGGAACACACCATGCGAGATGTGAACCCTGGCCTGTACATCTATACAAATTAATCACAAATAGACCACAAAAATGTGGCATCTTTAAATGCAGGCAGAAATATCTGTGACCTTCATTAGAGCCCTGGGTTCTAAGCGATAACATCAAAAGCACTCTGTATAAAAGGAAAGGAATTGAGACATCAGACTCCTGGCAAAATGAAAAGCCTTTGCTCTATGAAAAGTCCTCTTAAAAGATAAAAGATTTCTCCCTAGGGAGAAAATGTTGCACATCACATAAGAAAAGAATGATATGGAAATTACATACAGAATTGTCAAAGTCAGTAATATAAAAAAAAATCTACTAAAATAAGTACAAAAAGCTGGGGCTACAAGTTCAGTGGTACAGTGTTTGCCTGGCATGCAGCCCTGGCTTCTAGCCCTAGTACTGAAAAAAGAGACAAAAGAGGAGCAGAAGAATATCACCAAGGAAGACATACAGAAAGCACATGCACACACACAGATGTGCACACACAAGGACGCGCATACACACACATCGAGCTCTAAAGAATCCGGCATTGGAAAGCTCATGAGTTGCTGGGGTCTGAGCATGACAGACAGTACAAGCCAGTGAAGAATCACTGGCAGTTCCTTATAAACTTGAACATACACTTGCTGTATGACCTAGCAATGCTGCTTCAGATAAATGAGCGCCACGCACCCTACACACCAAAGCACACGTTCAAGCATTCCAAACCTGGGAACAACCTTTATGACCTTCAACAGGTGAACAGGTTCTAAGACATCTATAATGAAGAATACTACCCAGGCCTAGGGGTGGATATTGACATATGCCATCACTCAGCTCAAGATCAAAGCATATGCCGGATGCACAAAAAAAAACCAATCCCAAAGGGTTATACAGACAGTGACTCTACCTACAGAACATGCTGGGAAAAACTCTATAAGACTAGAAAGCCTCTGGCATGACAACATGGGAAAGGTTGTTTTGTTTTGTTTTGTTTGGGGGTTTTTGGGGTTTTGTTTTTGTTTTTGTTTTTATTTTGACACAGAGTTCCTTTGTAGCCCTGGTTGGCCTAAAGCTTGCTATGTAGACTATGTTGGTCTCAAACTCACCAAGATCCACCAGCCTCTGCCTCAATGCCCAGCTATGAGGGAATTTTGCTGACAGTGGTAACTGCATAGAAAGCATATACATTAAGACTCACATACTTCCAAAGCAGCATACTTAAAGTGAGCCTTCAAAGTACAGCAGAAATTTCTTTAAACATAAAACTGTGGTACTGTACAGTATCCCCAGAAGTCCAGAAGAGAAAGTAACTGGGTAAGTGCTCTGAGCTCCTGGCATCTTCCTTCAACAAGGCTGAAGTGATCATCTTGATTCTCTCAATTAAGTTGAGACATGATGAACATGCAAGAGCATCCCTGGTAGGGGAGAAGTGAGATATGAATCTACCAACTATCATAGGCTTAAAAAAAAGCCAAAAAACCCAAAAACCAAAAATAACAATAACAACAACAAAAAGACAACAGAAAAGCTTAACCACGGAAACAAAGGAAAACAACAGTGGTCAGTGAAGAAAAACTAGAAAAAAAAAAGCTAAAATGACATCCAATATATCAGAAAACATACTCAGATAATACATCGCAGTTAAAAAAAAATCCATAGATTAAAAAAAAAAGAAGTCTTTAAAAAAAAAAGAAATCTAGTTCAAAGATAGCCTGGATAGTTCAATACTAATTTGAAAAGCTCCATCTAACAGGAGGAAGAAAATTGAAGAGAAAAAGAGAGAGAAGGAAAAAAAAAAAAAAAAACCACTCACACAAAGCTGTTTCTGAAATACCAGGCTTTGGAGGAACACGGCAAGCTAATCCCCATTTGCTATTTATCTGTAGAGCTACTCATGGAGGTTGAGGTTTCATCCATGCTAGACAAGCATATGCTTTCTGAGCTGCATCTCAGCTACTTTTAATTAATTATATTGATTTTAGGAGAGACACTTGCAATATACTGATAAAAAACAACATTCATTTCTAAGAATCACAGAATAAGTCAAGGCTGACAAACGTTGAGGAGGTAGGAAACATGTTGGGATAATAAAAGTCGTCACTGTTCTTGTTGAAACTGTTGAACAAGAGGATGTGTGGCTGGAGAGATGGCTCAGAAGTTAAGAGCACTGACTGCTCTTCCAGAGGTTCTGAGTTCAATTCCCAGCAACTACAAGGTGGCTCACAGACATCTATAATGGAATCCAATGCCCTTTTGGTGTGTCTGAAGAGAATAAAGGATACTCACCTACATACATAAACTCAAGATGTAGGGATGAAAAGTATGAACTCTTCTCGTGAACATAAGAATGTGTCTCCAGACACCACAGATGATGACCATATGAAGTACTTCTCAACAAATGTGAAAGTACTTCAACATACTTTATGTTGCAATAAAAAGCAAGGTAAGATGTGAAAGAAAATACATTTGTTTGGGCTATTGCTTATTTGGTAGAGTGTTTGCCTAGCATGCACAAAGTCTTGGGTTCAGTCCTTGCTACCGAGAGTAGTGGTCCACATCTGTAATCCCAACATTGAGGGAGTGGAAGCAGGAAGATTGTAAATGAAGATTTACATTCCACATTTGGAAACACTTCTGGATAGCACATAGGTTTAAAACAATTTGTGTTTAAAATCTTTTAATATTTATAACTAGAAACAAAATCCATCAATCTTATCAGCAAAATGAACTATATACTCTCTGTTGCTTATTTTATAAGAGATGCAACAATACTTGAAAAGTATAAACAGAATAAACAACAATAAAGAAGAAAGAAAATAAGGACACTAAATTAAATCGGAAAAACTCTTTGAAGAGAGACTAACAAAAAAGTATCTTTACAAGATTCACTTGGGAAACAAAAATGGGAGAAGGAAGAGACAAGCAATGTAGAACATCAATAGGTGTTGCAGAGATTAAAACATCAATGAGGCTCTGGAATGATAAGACAAACTGGACCAAAAGCTTAGAAAAAGCAAGCTAGGCCGGGCCGTGGTGGCGCACGCCTTTAATCCAGCACTTGGGAGGCAGAGGCAGGCGGATTTCTGAGTTCGAGGCCAGCCTGGTCTACCGAGGGAGTTCCAGGACAGCCCGGACTACACAGAGAAACCCTGTCTCAAAAAAAAAAAAAAAAAAAAAAAAAAAAAAACAAAAAAAAAGCAAGCTAAAAAGCAAGCTAAAACTGACTCGTCAGTAACCAGAAAGCATGGATAGTCCTATCTACATGGAAGACATTCAGATAGCAATAAAATATCTTTCCCAAAAGAAAACAGAAGGCCAAGAGGCCTTACAGGTATATTTTCAAACAAACAAACCAACAAAAATCAAACAATACAAAAAACTCCCTCCAGATGTTTGCAAACTACTTTAATAATAGTGGGAAAATAATTAAAACAAGTGTCAGTTGGTACCTGTATTAGTCACTGCTATTATATCCCAACTTCATGACAAGGAAGGCAAGACCCAAGAGAAAGAGGCAGCAGCTCACAGCATCTGCTGTCAGGATACAATGCACAGACAGGAGGTGAAGCCTTCTATAAAACCTGAAGGCCTGACACTAGTGAGCCATCTCCTTCAGCCAGTCCCACCTCTTAAGGGTTCCATACCCTTCCAAGATAGCACCACCACCTTGGGGAACAACTGTTCAAAGATATGAGCTGAAGGGAGATGTCACTTTACAAACTGGAAAAGGGCAGTACAAGAAAAAAATATATTCTATCTCAGCAATGACACCTTGTTGACACCTTGAACAAGTTAGATTAGCTGCTAGAATGTACATGTGGTCTAACTTTAGAAATCTCTCAGCATAATTAATCATACTGCATAATTACATGTCAAAACCAAGACTATCTTATAAATGAGAAATATTTAACACAATGGAATGCATATTTGTGAAAATGTGAAAAGCAAATGCTTTGCTTTATAAAAAGTTCCTATTCCTTATGGGAATGTTACAAGTATTCTCGTGTAATTGAGATCAGATTCCTCGATCCTACAGTGTGCACAAGGAAAACAGAAGGTGTATTTATTTACTTGTTTTTGAGACACACCCCTCAATGGAGCTGAAGATAGACTTGAGTTCTGATGCTCATGTTTTACCTTTACTAGGAATATAGGGATGTCTGCTCTTAAAATAGACTTTTAAGGGAAAAATCTAAAAAGACATATTTTGAAGTTAAGTTGACCTTAAAGTAAATTCAAAACACCATAAAGAAATTACTATAGAATCTATCTAAAAAGGGTAGGTTAGATATATAACCAATACAATGAAATTAATGTAATCAGGAAATGCTCAGAAAACCCAACTATAAAGTTCATTTAATGCAGAAAAAAATTAAGCCTAAAAGATCACCAATATGTTTGTGGAAAAAACATTAGAGATGAGGCAAAGATATCATAAAAGGCTTAAATAGACAGTATTCATGGGTTCACCCTGCAAACATGTCAGTTCACTCAAACATCTTCATGAGAGGGAAGATGATAGAAGACGTGTGATTATTGGGGGTGGAAAGGGTTAAGGGGGATAGCATGGAAGAGATGGGAGAGAGAAGGAAGTAGGAGGAGACTGGGAAGTTAAAGGGAATGAGACAGGGAATGGGAGGGACAACCAAAATTACAGAGTTGTAAAAAGGTACATAAAGGAAAAAAAAAACCCACTACTTTGTAAGCTAATTAAAATATATAAGCATGGGTGGATCATGCTGTTTACTAAACAATAATTCTATTACAAACCCTGAAAGTTCTTGGTCAAGGAGGCTGTGGTGGTTTGGACGAGGATGGCTCCATAGACTCATATGTTAAAAATACTTGGAGCCTCTATCCCCGCCTTCGCAAGAATAGAATCGCCAAGGCCCTTCTATACTTAGAGAAGGGAGGAGATGTCAGGAGCAGCCCTGCATATACACTAAAGGCCTAAAATCAGCAATAGGCCTGACATATATGCATGCTAACACAAAGTCTTGGGTCTCTGTGGAAAAAACACTGAAACAGAAGGCTATAAGCTATTGTAAACAGGCAGCTTCTGTGGAAATTTACCAGCCCAAGTAGTCATAGGTCTTATAAATAGGCAGCCTTGGTGGACAGTACCAACTTAGATAAGGACAAGTGAATCATAGGCAGAGTCATAGTGATCTGTCCCCTGAACCTTCACCCACCCAGCTGATACCCTGTTCTGAATGGTATCTGTATTCCCCCTGAACACCTATGCTCCAGTGCCATTCCTTCCCCACATCCTGCCTTTTTGTGTTTATAACCCCTGTGTAAATAATTAAATTATGATGTGATTTAAATAACTAAATAAATTTTTAAAAAAAGAAAAAAAAAATACTTGGCTCCATAGAGAGTGGAACTGTTTGGGAAAAATTAGAAAATGTGTCATGGCCTTGTTGGTGAAGGTATGCCACATGGGGTCAGCTTTCAGGTTTCAAAAGGCCACACATCAAGCCAGTCTTGATCTCTGTACCTGTTGCCTGGAGACAAGGATGTAAAGCTCTTAGCTATTGCTCTAACACTGTGTCTGTCTGTTTCCTTATAATAATCTTATATTAATACTTGAAACTGTAAGCAAGTCTCCAGTCAAATGTTTCCTGTTATAAGAGTTGCTTTTGATCAAGTGTTACTTCACAGCAATAGAACAGTGACTAAGACAAAGCCTCCAGAGTCCCCTAAACAACACAGGCTACTGTGCTTCTCTTGGTTGACTGACTATGGTGGTTTGAATAGGTATAGCCCCCATACACTAAGGTGTGTTTGAATGCTTGGCCTATAGGGAGTGGCACCATTAGGAAGTATGGCCTTGTTAGAGTAGATGTGGCTGTGTTGGAGGATGTGTCACTGTAGGACCTTGAGGTCTCATATGCTCAAGCTATGCCCAGTGTGATACACAGTCTCTTTCTGCTGCCTGCAGATCAAGATGTAGAACTCTCAGCTCCTTCTCCAGCAACATGTCTGCCTGCATGCCACCATGCCTCTTGCCATGATGATAATGGACTAAACCTCTGAACCTGTGAGCCAGCCTCAATTAAGTATTTTCCTTTATAAGAATTGCCGTGGTCATGGTGTCTCTTCACAGCAATAGAAATCCCAACTAAGACATTGACATAAAGAGATGGCAAGACCTTATTTTTAAAGACACCATACTCCTTGGTTGCAGGACTCAGAAAAGTCAAATTGGAACTGACCTGGAAATTTTCTCCCGATAACTAGCATTCATGGCCAAAATATGCTATGTAGGCTACTGTGGGATAAAGTCATTCATGATATCATTCAGTGCTGGTCCTTGCATGTTATGGTAATGGCTTTCCAGGCATGATATACCCACTGGTACAATTAATAGTGACAAGAATGTTAGTGGAGGAGTGATGTCTAATCCTGGCTGTCAATTTGACTGGATCTAGAATTAACTAACACACAGGCTACTGGGTACTCTTGTGAGGAACTTTCTTGATCATGTTATCTATATCCCCACCCACTTATGCTGCCTTTGGGACATGGCATGGCCATTACACTCATGAACTCATGGCAATCATGGTTACCTACTGAAAAATGCACATCAACATTCCACAAAGCACTAGCAGGCCCTCATTAAACCACCAAAACCTAGTGGCAGGTAATGGTTGCTGGTACAAGGAAGTCCTTTTCTTTGGGGGGTGGGGATAACCACTGGTAAGTTGCCTACAATCCAGTAAATTACACCACAATAATGCCCATGGATTCAATCTTAACCAAACTCAGTGTGCCATAAGGGGTAAAGGACAGATTGGGATTGGAGGTGTTTCAGAGAAAGGAGGAAGAAGAGAAAGATGAATAGAGAGTTAATATAATCAAAATACATCATATACACATAGGAAATTGTCAAAGAATATTTTTTGTTTTGAAAATAAACAAAACCAAGGGAACTGAGAGGATGCGATGGCTGTGATGTAAATAAATAAAATAATAATAATAATAATAATAATAATAATAATAATATTATTATTAAAAAGAACAAGAAAATAATCAAAACCTCTTAATGAGGGCCCATGGAGATGGCTCTGTGGGTAAGAATACTTACTACATAAGCCTGAGGACATGAGTTCAGATCCCAGCAAATGTAATTAAAAAGTTCCATCCATACCTCCAGCCTGTCTGAGATCCTTCTATACCTGAGATGCTTTCTGGCAGGCCCCCCCATTCCCATCCTGAGACTCTAGCTGTCATTCCACTCACACCCGTTGTCCAAAGAAAAATCCTGAGTACTCCCCAGACTCCTGGGGATTGGCTGTGGAACTCTTCCAACTCTACAGAATCTCTGCTCCTCCATAAGAAATGTCACCTAGCCCTACTTCTGAAACCCACTCAAACACCAACACTGAACTGCCCCAAGATTGAACCCTAAGTCCCCATAAACCTGGTCCACAACCTGAGAAGTAGTAATAACAAGAAAACAAAACCACAAACAACATAAACGACCAAAAGAAAAGATTTCCATTAGAAATGATTTTATTCCCTGAGAAAAGCAACTTGGACAGTGATTTCAAAGTAGCAGTAATTAATATGTTCAAGGAACTCAAGAAGGATATGAATAAATTCTGAGATTAAGACCATAAAAACACAGTTGAATAAAATAATAACAACTCAATATATGAAAATAGAATTTAGCAAAAAGGTAGAATTTCCAAAGGAACCCCTAAATGAAATAAAACATGACATGAAAAATCCATGGAAAAACTCAGAGAACACTCTCAGCAGGTGATCAGACCAAGAGGAAGTGAGAATATCAGGTCTTAAAGAAAAGGTAGAAGAACATTTACTTCATCAAAGAAAATGCTAAATGCAAACACAGACAGGCAGGCGTGTGGGCAGATGGATGGACAGACAGACAGACACACGTATATGTATACAAACATATACAGAAACTCTGAGATAACATAAAAAACAAAAACTGTAAATGATAGCTAAAAAAAAGATAACAGAAAACTTTGGGTCAATTTAACATAATCTTAGAAAAGAGATATCTATTATGGTTCAAGAAGTATATAGCACACCAAATCGAACCAGAAAAGAAACTTCCCATGTCATGTAATAATCAAAACACTAAATGTGCAGAAGAAAGAAAGGATACTCTACAGCTACAAGAGAAAAAGACCAAGTCACATAAAAATGCAGGCCCGTCAGAATAACAGCTGATCTTTCAACAAAGACTGTGAGAGCCAGGGTCATCTGGAATAAATAAACAGAGAAACTCTCAGCTTAAATGACCTCAAAATTCAAATGGACCTCACAGGCATCTACAGAACACTGTACCCAAACACTGGAGAAGCAGCTGTTGGAAATTTCTCCAAAGTGGACCACATATGAGGAAGCAAAGCAGGTCTCAACAAATATAAGAAAGGTGAAATCCCATCCTGCACTCTCTGAGACCATAGATGAGTAAACTGGATTTCAATAGCAACAGAAAACACAGAAAGTACACAAACTCATGGAGACTAAATAACACTACTGAAAGATAGTGATTTAAGTATGGTCAACCATCCTTGCATCTCTGGGCTAGGAGCCAACCTGGTGATGGTGGACAATTTTTACTGCGTCCTTGAATTCAATTTGCAAGCATTTTCTTTTGAGAATTTTTTGCATCTGTGTTCATCAGAGGTACTGATTAATCAGACTCTTGTGGACACTGGCCACTGGACCACAAGATACTGCCCAGGAAGGGACCCGAGCTGACGGTAGATGCCAGATGCACTATCATCTAAGATAGCAAGGAGGGAAGGGGAGGAGAGGAGTTATTTAGTAAATACTGTTTGACTTACTGCTGCCTTGACTCAGGCAGACAGTCAGACTGCTCTCATGGCAGTATGGCTCTTCTGCACACTCCCAGCATGCCCCGAGGAGGCTAACTATCAAAGCTGCTTCCTGCTAGGGCAAGGTTCAGGTTCCTAAATGCCTCATCACAGCCCCAGGATTTAAAGCAGCTTTTTTTATTTTTCAATCATAAGTCTGATATGTCTAGCTGATTCTTTAATCATGTCCATTTCCAGAGCAGTAGCAGTTCTCCTGCTCCCCAGCAGAGGGCCTGTTGGTTTGGCCTGAACACAGCAGGAAGGGGTATTTTGATATGCAGACATCCTTCTCTCTGTGAAGCAGCATTTGGTCCAATCACAGGATACACTAAGATACATTTCTTACACACTTTTGACCTCCATCTTTAGAAGAAGGTTGAGTTATTGGGGGGAGGGGTCCATCTTTAGAGAAGGATGAGCTGGAGGGTGGGGAGATTCAGAGAATGAAGATGATATCAGTAACCCTCTACTATGGTCAACATGGATGCAAACACAACAGCTATATCAAGGAGACACAGCTGGAGGCTTCTGGAGAGCAGCTCCATCTCAAAGGCCAGGAGCTGGAAGGTCAGCCAAGGTCAGGGAACACCAAGCTTCTGTCCCCCTTTGAGACCCAGAGCTCTGGCCTCTGCAGTCAGCACACTGAGCTCTAGAGGGGCACTGTAGTCAGAAGCAGAGGGTCACAGAAGTTACCAAGGACCCATGCTGGCAGGGCCCCACCTTGTCCACCCACAGTGTCTGCCCCAACAGTTGAACAAGGCCAGCTGGCTGTCAGCTACCTATAGCAATGACTCCAGCATCAGACAGACAAATGGAAAGCACCAGAACAGAGCCCTGGAGCTATGAGGCCATGACAAAGCACTAAGTACTCTGCTCAAGTCTGCTCCTAGAAGTTGAGGTTCAGAAACTAATTTGAAGGTCAAATGAGGTTTTAAAAATTGTGGAGCACACCTGATTGCCCGAGAGGGTTGGGGGAACTGCTCATGGGAATTGGAAGAGACAGAGGAGACCAGAAGTTCTGTTGTGCCCCAGGCTGCAGTGCACAGTTAGGAGAGGCCCAGCACCAGACTATGGAAAGAAGCTGTGTCTCAGTCTCAACTTCCTACATGAAAGACAAAAATCACTTGCTATCCAGACCAAGCCCTCTCCACTATGTTCAAGGGATGAGTCACTGTGGTGACAGGCACTGTGGAGGTGACACTGGCTACAAGTCATGACTTTCTGATTTTCTTTCAATTTCACACTCAACAGACTAAATCAAAACAGTGAGCAGGCAAGCTGATCCAAAACTGGTGCTCTGTTCTATTTATAAGTCCAGAAAACAATTGATGCCACCCACGGAAACCTTGATTGTCACAGTGTCTTATATATTTGGTGGCAGTTGGTCACAATGGTTACCCAAAATGTTTCCATTAAAGAAGAGCTTCCTAAGATACCGTGGATGAAAAAGACTGGATGTGAAGCTCCTCATTAAGAGAGTCATACCGAAACAGCGAATGTACCGAAAACTCCTGCGACGTAAACCATGGTTTAATCTTAGCTATCCTGCCATGCAGAATGGTATGGAACCCTGCATACATGTAGACAGCGGGTAACACAGCATCTTGCTGTGCAGCCAAGCTGAACTTGAACTTAAGATCCTCCAACCTCAGCCTCCTAAGTACTGTGATTACAGGCCCATTCCACCTCACACAGTTCTAACTGGATGAAGGCATTAAGAATCAACCTATGGATGACATACAGAAGACAGGATCATTATTCCAGGATAGGATGAATAGAAACCATCTGGTTTTTAAAATGTATAAAAAGTCTTTTTTTAAAAAAAGGAGAGAAAGAAGAAGGGAAGGGGAAAAGATGAGAGAGGGCTGGTAGGAAAGAAACAGCTGGACAAAGAAAGGCAGTGAGGGCTACGATCATCAGGGCTCACTAAAGCCTGTCACAAGAAACTGAGTCAACCCGGGCAGGCTTAAACAGGAGTAAAAAGACCATGTGTAAGAGAACTGCTGATAGAAAGCAAACAATGTTAAAGTACATCTGTGTGTGTAGTTGTGAATATGTTAGCACATGAATGTGTGCTCATGTTCATGTGTGTGCATTGTGTGGTGGGGTTCTGTATAAACTAGCAGGATAAGAATGTCTTTTTTGAGGTTTGGAGAGGAACTAATAAGTCCAACGGGAAGGTCTGAGGACAAAGGTCCGTTTACTTAAATGCATGAACTTCTAGTTAGGTGGTAAAATTTAATGTTATTTATCTCACATGTAAAGCTGTGGAAAACATTTTAATATGGAAGGCTCAGTGGTTATAACCAGCTGCTGCTCTCTCAGAAGATCGGGGTTCTGTTCTCTGCTGGATAACATTATGATAACTTGACACAAGTTAGAGTCATCTGAGAGGAGGGCACCTCAGTTAAGAAAATGCCTCCATAAGATCAGACTGCAGGCAAGCCCGTAAGGCATTTTCTTAATTAGTGATTGATATGGGAGGGCTCAGCCCCTTGTGGGTGGTGCCATCCCTGGGTGGGTGGCCCTGGGTTATAGAGGAAAGCACGCTGAGAAAGCCTTGAGGAACAAGCTGGTAAGCAGCACCCTTCCATGGTGCATCGCTCCTGCCTCCAGGTTCCTGCCTTGCATGAGTTCCTGACTCCTTTGATGATGAACTGTGATGTGGAAGTATAAACCGAACAAACCCCCTTCTCCCCACCTTGCTTTGGTAATCACAGCAATAGTAACCCCAACTAAGATAGGTTCCCAGTACCCACATGGTAGCCCACAACCATCTGTAACTTCAGTACCAAGGGGGCTGATGCCTTCTTCTGGTGTCTTGTGCAAGCAAGTCATGCTTGCAGTCCATATACATACAAGCAGGCAAAATATTCAAACACAGAGAATAAAAGTAAATGAATCTCTTTAAAAGGAGGTGCACATACTCAGAAAGGGCAGGCTGAGGTGTGTGTCACTGTAACGGCCTCAGCTGCTGCACAACTGTCAGTTCCTCTACAATGAACAGTGTGTGTATTGTATTGTGCCATGAATGGTCAAGGCAGCCAGGAGCCCGGAACAGAGACAGGTCCTACGGGTGCAGCGTGTCAATCCTAGGTAAAGCAAACAGTGGTCTGGCAGGTGGAGAATCAGGAGTGCAAGGAAAAGAATGCACCCAATGCTACCCATGCGCACAAGGGACGGCCAGGACGGTGACTGCTAAGCTGGGAGTCACGGTTAAAAGAAAAAAAAAAATAAGCATGCAGCAAAATAATACAAAAGGTGTAATATTTTAATAAGCAAAACAACTTATAAAAGACACCTTTATATCACTCGTCATAACCAAAGGACTAAATGTATAAAATGAAACTCTGAAGTACGGCATTCCACCCCCCAAATCTAGTTCTAAAATGAGAATTTTCCTGCGACTTCCAAGATATCTGAACACTACTTTAAATCCCTAATCTAAATCCTACTGGCTCTTCATTGTTCTCTGAGAGCTTTGGACAGCAGGAACCTTTCTTGGGGTGGTTTTCAGTCCTGGGTTAATATCTCCTTCTTGTCAGTGGGAAGATGTTAAGCCTCAAATACCCTGACATTTACTATATTAAATTATTAGGTACATATTTCTTCCATCCTCCAAATAATTATGCTCCTTTAAAAAAATGAAGCCGAGGCCTTGCTTATATACACCAAGCACACACTACCACTAAACACCATCATGAGACCTGCTTTTTCTTTTTCTCATGAGTGTATGTATTTTGTGTGTAGTATAGGCATGTACATAGTATAGGTTTGTGCATGTGTCTGCACATTTGTGTATGTACACATGTGAATGAGTGTGTGTGTGTGTGTGTGTGTGTACACAAGTGCATGCATGTAGAAGCCAAAGGCTGACACTGGATGTACTTCTCTACTCATCTCCCCTTTCATTTTTGAAACGATGTCTTTTACTGAATCTGGCCTCATGATTCTCGATAGCCAGCAAGTCCTGGCAATCCTCCAGTCTCTGCCTGTCTAGAATTGGGATTACAGGCGTGTGTTGCTGCATGCAGTTTTTCCTTTTTTCCACATGAGTGCTAAGAATACTAACTCAGGTCTTCATGTCCGCCATGGGTAGTATTTTATCAGCTAAGCCTTCCCCTGGCCCTCATGTGTGTCTAATATGTCTCGCAGACTGTTTCTGCTCTTTCAGTTTACCATAGTTGGAGCAGGCTTGGGAAGAAAGAGCTTTCCCTCCGACTGCTGTGGATACAGTACTGGTGCTGGCTGACTGCTGTCAACATTTACGGGTTACGCCATATCCCACAACCCCTGTGTTGAAGTCTTAACTGTGTCGCAGGATAGAACTGTATTAGGAGGCAAGATCTGAAAAAGGTGTGATTCAGAGCATGGTTGGGGTGCAGCTTGATCCACTGCAACTGTAGTCCCTACCAGAAGAGGAGACAGGGACAGACAGGCACAGAGAGAGACTACATGGAGCCTAAGAAGACTCCACCCACAAGCTAGAGAGAAAATCATGTGTAGTCCTACAATTTGACTATGGAGCACCCTGACTCCCAGAAGGTCCAGAGACCAGCTGGGCCCACACAGAGGCATCTTTGTGCTCTCTCTTAAACCTGTTACCCCTGTGTTCTGATGATTCAGAGATGTGGTCTGAATGTGGACTATCACCACCACAGAGCCCTAGAATAAGGCCGGGTGGTGGTGGCGCACGCCTTTAATCCCAGCACTTGAGAGGCCAGAGACAGGTAGATTTCTGAGTTCAAGCCCAGCCTGGTCTACAGAGTGAGTTCCAGGACAGCCAGGGCTATACAGAGAAACCCTGTCTCGAAAAACCAAAAAAAAAAAAAAAAGAAAAAAAAAAAAAAAAGAGAGCCCTAGAATAGAATTCAAAGTCTCCCATCCCTGGTCACATTGTACCTTTGCTCAAAATCTGTTACTGGTGAGAGCCAGTGTCATCCCGTCTAATGACTGACAGGACAGATCAGCATTGTCCATGATTCCTGGAGAACGGTCCTGTGGGTGGGGCTGAGTCATCTCTTTCATGTGTGAGAATGGACTCAATGACCCACCAAGGTCCTTTTTTTGGCCCATGGCTCTGGGCACAGCTGCAAAAATAAACTTATGGTCACAGCTAATGGAAAGAGCCTTGTAAATATAGGTCTTCAGGATGCAACTCTATGACACAGATGATGACAAATACCCAGTTCGTATTTGCGTGACTTGCACATTTTCCCTGGGAAAGCCTGCCCTGGGATCCTGCAAACAGAAATGTGGGAACACTTTTGTTCAGTGAGTATAATGCCATGGCCCAGACTTGATCGTCCCTCCCTGTGCCCTTGACATCTTGGCCAGAAGCCAATATATCATTATTAATTGCTCAAGACTCATGGGAGCTGAATCCAGGAAGGCTCTCCTGCACACACACACACACACGCGCACACACACACACACACACACACACACACACACACACACAGCTCCCATGGAAAACATTGCAGTGACTGCACAGAACCTATACATGGCCATGTCTGTGTTTCATCGTTGCTAGACTTAGGATCTGCCATACCACTGCTGTGCTACTATTTAGGAAATAATGACAAAAAGAAAACAGTCATCACACTACATACATTCAGAAGAGATGGTTGAATCTGCAGAGGTAGAGGATGGCCAGATGGGCGGGCTGCCATTTTCTAGGGGATGAGGTTCCTTATTACCTGAGACCCTCTCAGAGGCCAGGCTGTCTTACTGTGACCTGCCACATTGTCGTATGGATGAGAGATGAACACTGGTGATCTCTTACCTTCCTGCCGGCAAATCTATCTTCCTTCTCAAGTGCGAATGAATGTATTAACCACTGTGATGGCAAGATGAGAATATGCTACCCCCAAATACATATGTCACCTCTAAGTCCAGCAGCACATGGATTGCTGTAAACAAAGCAAAGAAGCAGCAACAGGAAAAGGAAAGAGCCTTCCTTCCCCAAGCTTCCCACATCTGAGCAAAAGCAGAGACTTCTGAAAACTGCAGGGATGGAGGTGATGAGACGGACCCGTACAGACTGACCTTGCTGACACAGCCCCTATCTTCCTCCTGATCTCTTACATAGAGACATTCCCACAACTCCCTGATATAGGGCCCCCAAACTCCTCTCCCTTTGTTTTATTGTTTTGGCAGGGGCAGGGTAAGAATACTGAGGAGGGTCTAGGTCTCTCTGCATAGCCCTGGCTATCAGAACTTTCAAAGTACATCAGGCTGGCTGTGAAATGATATTTCCCTACCTCTGCCTCCTAAGTGTGCTGGGATCAAAGGTGTACATAACCATACTCTTCTACTTCCCATTTCTTCATTTTTTGACTAATTATTCTTTGTTGAGGTCCTTTATAAAAGCTAGCCAGAGGGGCTCACACCTGTGAATCCGAGGACTTGGGAGGCTGAGGCAGGAGGACTGCCATGTATCTGAGGCCAACCTGGGCTACACATGCTTATTCGACATGTTCATAAATTCTGCTTTTCCTCTGTAGTCTGAGTTCCAATGCCCCAGTGGGGGTAACTAAAAAGATAAGAGAAAAGACTTATTGGGTTTTACGTCTTCTTGGACCAGAAGCCATGGCTGAGGCACACTGGGCTGAGCTAGTACTATGGGGTACAAAGGTAATGATGATACTTCTGAAGTTAGGGCTGAGTAGACAAGCTGCCTCAAGAGTAACTTTCCAGGCCCTAGAGTGTGTGGGGTCTAAAGCATCATGGCAGAAGACGAGATGCAGTCCCAGAGCCCCCATTGATGATCTGTCTTGTCCCTGGGCAGACTCCCCACTCCACACAGAATTTCTACCCTGAATCCATACTCAACTAACATATTATCATTCTATCACTGGCTGAGCTGGGAGAAGAAACATTTGAACATATTTATCTTCCTAATGTTGCTCTCACATTCCCAACTCTTTCTGTGTGTGTGTGTGTGTGTGTGTGTGTGTGTGTGTGTGGGGTGCTGTCTGTCTGTCTGTCTGTCTGTTTCGTGAATGCACACATGTGAATAGAGAACAAAGTCTGATAACAGGTATCCTCTTCTATCACTCTCTGCCTTATTTTTAAATCAATCAAAAGCTCTCTCTCTGTCTTTCTGTCTTTCTCTCTCTCTCGTGTGTTATATGTATGTAATACATGCATGTGAGTGTGAAGGCACATGTAGAGACCAGAATCGGGTCTCTCTCTGAACCTGCTATTCACCTTCTGGCCAGAGCTCCTGTCCTCTGCGTGTATCTGCTCCCCAATGCTGGGTTATGAGTTTTACACATAACCATGCCCAGGTTTTTCCATGGTTGTTGGGGATTAAAACTCAGGTCCTGATGCTTGCACAGCCAAGCCCTACCCAGTGAGCCAGGTGCTCAGCCCCTCTAATAGATTTTTTAAAACAAGGTCTCCCCTTGAACCTAGAGCTCACCAATTCTGCTACACCAGTTGTTTAGTGAGTCCCTGCATCTGGCTCACACGAAGGTGTAAAGCTGCCATCCAAGTTTCTTGGATTTCTTTGAAATATTCTAGGACAATTTACATCCCTTTCTTAGCAGCGTTAAGCCCTTGACTGCTCTCTTCTCACAGGCAGGTGCACCTCAGGCCCTGTCCAGGCCTGGCCACGGTGCCAAATGCAAGGAAGCTGAGAAAATAGGGATCAAGTAGTTGTGTGAGGCACTGAGAGGGTTCTGTATTGAAACACTTATCCTTCCCTACCCACAAAGGCAAATCCAGAACCCACCTCAGGCCTCTGAGTCTGTGGCCAGCAGGAACAAGCTATCCTTGACTACACATAGAACTTCCCTTGAGTCTTCAGGAAGTTACCATTCTCTCCACAGAAGCTGACAAAAAGATCCTAAGTCCAATAGAGAAATGGAGCCCTGCCCTCATTTCCAGATATGCTGCATAGAATCCTGGTCTCAGACTCAACTGCCATGGTAGGACGTTAGTCTCTAGCAGTGAGAACTGACTTTTACCCCCTGAGCCTTAGAAGGACTCAGACTCATCAATGAAACAGCATCAGCCTAGGATCTCAGCCTCCTTGTTGTGAGGAAGTCAATCCCAAATAGCGTGGTGATGTGAGGGTGTTTGACAAACACCTCCACCTGAGGCCTCCGTGGAAAGCCAATAGTGATGGGCAGGAGGAGGTATGAACAAGCCTTCATTCACATGACAGCCTTAGTATGTAAACTGTTAACAGCCCTGGGTGGGTGCGACAAGGTGATGCTGTTCCAACTGTTGGTCAAATAGTTTTAGGAGGAAAACACATGACACTGTTATGACCAAAATGTTGCCATGTAAAAGCCCAGCGTGTTCCAGAGAAGACTCCAGGAGCATTCACTCAGACCAAGTTCCCCCAAAATCTTCCAGGGTTTGATTTACACTTCAATGCAGAATTTTCCTGTTTCTCAAAGATCAGTGTTAGCTCCAGATCTTCCCTCGTGACTTAGTGGGATCTCTGAGGAAATTCTGGAACCAACTATTTCTCCCACGTTAAAATGACTATTAAGAGGTAAGAACTGGGGAGAGACTGACATAATACAATAATTTTCTTTCACAAAATACGCTTAGTGGAAGAAGGCAGGCTAAACGTTATGTCACTTCTCATGAAGAAACGCAAAATATCTTGAACTATCTCAGGAAATGACACTAGGTTTTTGCAGATTTAGGGGAACACCCTTATGTGGATTGAGTGAAATAGGTCAAGGAGTTTCAGAAATGCAGTGCTGTTCAGTGGGATTAGCAGTCAGGAGTCCCTGCTTCTCCTGGGCTGATTCCAAGGGGAAGCTGCTTAGAGGCTCAGAGTTCCAGTTTCCATGTATGTTGAGTAAGGGACCTGGGCACAGTGACATTTAAAGGGATCCTTTGAGCTTAATGAATATTCATGTCTGGAAACCAAGCAAGAACTGCGCACCAAACCCAATCTTCACAGAGGAGAAAGCCCATGAGAACTTGAGAGGTCAGCAGACAGGGAGCGGTCAGGACTCATGGGGAAGAAGCAGAATTTCCACTCCTGGAAAACCACTCCCCATGCAGCTGTTTTCCAAACCCAGATGCTCCCTGAGCTCCAAAGAGCAAGGAGAGGGAGACATTAGAGTCCCTCCCCTGACATCACCAACCCTGGAAGGAAGAGACAGTGAGGATAGCAGCTGTGAGCTGGCTAACTCTGTTAATGAACAGTCTGAGGGTAGCAATGGGCTCAGAGTCAAGGACACCACCAGACGAGCCATGGCCCTGGTCCCCTTATCTCTCAGGAGGGTCTACATTCTTTGGGAGACTTCAGCTTCACACAGAAGCCCATATGCTCAATGATCCCAGCAGAAGGGGGATTTTCTTTCAAACAGCAGCATCTACAGTCCCAGAGCTGGATCTCACCAGCCAAGGGTGGGGGGAAGTGGGGAGCAATGTCCTTCCAAACATTTTCCCACCTTAGTCCCTAGAACCTGGGACTATGATACCCTCCATGGCAAAGGCATGTCACAGATATGCTAAAGAATTCGAGATGAAGGCAAGTTCCTAGATTAACCAGATGAGTCCACTGTCGTGCAGTAGGTCCTTAGAAATGTGAGAGAACTCCAGGAGCTATGACCACATAGGGCCTGAGTGAATGACATGAGGAGGCTCCTGACAGAGCTGGCTCTGAAGATGACAGAGGGGTCTTGAGGCAAGGACAGAATCTCTGGGGAGAAAAATACAAGAGAATGTAATTCTCTCCAGAGACCCCAGAAAGCAATACCACCCTACCAACACAACTCCTTGACATGTATCTCTTCATAAGATTGATGGTAATTTCCTAGCCACCAGAATCTTAAAATAACACACCTGTGTCGCTTTAGCTGTTACTAAACTTGTGGCAATTTGTTACAGCTGTAGCAAAAAATATAACTCCTGGCTAACACAATTTGGTTCCTTTGCTCTGGTTTAACAAGGGATACAAGAAAAATCCAAATCCTGTCCATGTGGGTGTTTTCTGTGACTTTATCAAAAGAAGTGAGGCAATGTGGTCATAGCAAAAGAAGAGATTCACGTGACTGTGGCTTTAGCCTGTGGTGGGGCACTGGGGTGGAAATACATGGAGGAGACAAACTGCCTGTCTCATGACCAGGAAGCGAAGAGAGAAAAAGATGAGGCCAGGTCACAACTGCCTCCATGGTCTCAATGACCACAGGGTGGCTCACTATACCCCACTACTTCCAGGTTCCACCTCAAGACAGCAGCAGTCTAAACCTTGAAATCAGGAGCCACTGGAAGAAATTCAACAGCCAAACTGCAGAAACAGCCATCCCTAGAGCCAAGACGGGCAGATCTCACACTAGACAGACCAAGAGTGACACACAGTAGCTTACTGAAGAAAGGCAGGAGACTGTCATACCTGTCAGGGGGGCTAGAAAATGGAAATCAGACAAACAAAATGTCCATGCTCTCTAAGGACAAATGAAACACCCCAAAGAAACCTTGATTATATCTCTAGAATACCAGAAACAAGGGGGAAAAAAAAGTATAGGCCTGCAGACCGCACTACAGCACTGCTTTCTTAAGGTCAGCTCTTAATGAAAGAGATATGCAAATGGCTGTGCATGGATACAGTGAACTACAAGACAATTTTCTAGACAATCTTCTCAAAGGAGCTGGGAGGAGAGCTAGCTACCTGTTGGTAGGCATGGCTGGGAATTCTACAAAGTGTAAAGAAGGTGAGGAGAGGTGGAGACAGACACTTAAATATATATAATAGGATGACATATAAACTCATTTATTATTTTCTGAATTTTTGATGCTCTGTATTCCAGGACTTTCAGATTTGGAAAGGCTTTTCCCAGAGCTAGCTAATTCTCAGAGGGAGAAAAAAATATCAGCCACCTTCCAGCATGGCTTTGATTAGCAAACAAACTAATTCATATTTATACCCTCTACCATAACCCCTTCTAGCCTCCTCTACCTAGACCTCTGGGGACCATCCTGTGATGGTTTGTATATGCTTCAGCCAGAGAATGGCACTATTAGAAGGTGTGGCCTTGTTGGAGTGGGTGTGTCACTGTGGGTGTGGGCTTTAATAACCTATTTCTAGCTGCCTAGAAGAGAGTCTCCTCCTAGCAGCTTCCAGATGATGATGTAGAAATCTCAGCTCCTCCATCACCATGTCTGCCTGGACAATGCCATGCTCCTATCTTGATGATAACTGACTGAACCTCTGAACCTGTAAGTCAGCCACAATTGAAATACTGTTTTTTTTTTTTTTTTAAGTGTTGCCTTGGTCATGGTGTCTGTTCACAGCAATAAAAGCCTAAGTCACATCCCTTCCACTCAAACTCTGATGAAGCTGCCCAACTTGAAACGACAAATCTTCCTGGCTCCTCCCACTCTTTCCTGTGTGCACTTCAATACAGACACACCCTCGGCCTCCACCCTCCCTCTGCAAGCTCATCCTCTCCCATGTGGCCCTGCTGTATGATGTGCTGTGACTGCAGTGTATTATTTCCAGTAAGTCCGAATGTGACAGAACACCTTCTTCTTTAGTGGCAATCATTTTCTCATCTGTGCACGGTGTCCTCTCAGAACAAATCCCGGATGCATTTACAGAGCAGAAGACTGCAGTTATGACTCAGCACGAAAAAGAGTAAGAGTGGGCCATCTCAGGAAGCACTCGGGAAAAGCACATACAAGAAATGGCAGCAGTTACGCTGTGTGTCAGTCCAAAGCCTGGACCTTACAGCAACTCGATGACATCCATCAAGTGGTGACAGTAAAGCAATTTAGGGCTGATGGGATGATGGTCTCACACCAGAAAAGGACATAAGGCCTACCTTGGGACCAATGAAGATCTCTTATATTTTCCATAAGGGTTCGTAGGCTAGGAGGCTTGTTACCTCCTGTTCTGAGATCAAGTCTTGTTCCTATCAGGCCTCCAAGACAGAAGTTGTCCAGATCTGCACTCTAGCCTGTGATAGCCCAGGAACTTCTTGATTTGTAAATGGCGGTTGGTCCTATTGTATCTTTTACCTCACTTCACTTTGTATGGTTCTGTGTTCAAATATTCCTTTCTCTAAGAACACACACAGTCATGTGCAACTAAGGCTCAGCCTAATGACTTCATCAGAACCCCATCATCTGCAAAGACCCTACTTCAAACTCATGTCAACTGTGCATGTACTGGGAGTTAGGCTGCAACAGCAGAGGGGATGTCATTCAACCCAAGATGGCTCCCTGTCTTCTCTGTTATTTCTCAATCACCCATAGACACACTCTTCTTGAGATTTACAAAGTAAAACAAGTAAAAAAATGTACCACAGAAAGCTATGGAATTAAGCCATAGGAAAGAGGCTGGATGACCGTGGATCAACCAGAACCACACCGCAGGGTGGCCAACAGAGCCAAAACCACAGACAGAAACTGGAAGGTTTTCCTAGTCTTTCCTCCTGCAGACCTGGAGAGATACAAGCTCAGGGAAATGAGGGGGCTGTCTCAGGGAGATTCCAGAATCTGATCTCAATTTGCAGAGGGCAGAACAGGTGAAGGAAGGGAAGGATATGCAGCCAGTATGCAGGAGATTCTCACAAATGTTTGAACTGGATGTTTCTAGAAGCACAAACTCAGTTAGTACTTCTCAATCCTAGGATTTCTGTGCCCACACATTGTGGGCTATTACATAGCCAAAGGCTTACTACAACTTGGCATAAGGCTCCTTTACTTCCTTCCAAGTTCGGGTAAATTCTGGCATCTGAAAAGATACCTAAGGGAGAACTGACCCAGTCCTCACATAAAGAATGTCAGTGGAAGGAGCAAGCAGCATCAGTGGCAGCCAGGCCATGGAGAGCACCTGCATGAAGCTCGCTCATTAGTAACCGGAGCCCATTAAAAGTAGATCTGCCTCAGATCAGACATAATCTTTAGTAACAGCTGGTGATATTTGCAGGATAAATCTACAAGGACCCCCTCCCCCAGATGAGGGCAAGATACAAATGAATAAATAACACAAGCAGCTAAAACAACCTGTGTTCTGGCAGACAGGGCATCCTGCTGTAGGAAACATGGTCACGAGTCATTTCCTTCAAGCGTCTGCTAGCTTCAAGCCATCACAGAATGTTCTTACCCAAAAGACTGTATTAAAAAGCCTCCTTTTATTCCTAAGAATATGAATCAAGAAGAAGAAGAATAACAACAAACAAAACGAAACAAACAGACAAAACCACACAGACAGGATACATTCAATAGCAGATGTCCATGACTACCAAGAGACTGTAAGTACTATGGTGAGTTCACTGTGACCTCTTTGGGCCATAGCCAATGCTGCGGGTACCTGGACCTCAGGACTCACACATGCCCATGGATCAGGCATTACACACACTAGTTGAGATATAACTATAACACTAGTTGGAAGGAACATCACAGGCTGGGGCATCCAATTCATGCCATATATCTGGCTTTTCCACAAAATACTACATCATTCTTTTCTAATTGAAATATAATCGCCCTTAATAAATACCCATCTGGGATGAGCTTCAGGACCTCCACAGATACCAATTCCAGGATGTGAGAACCCCGAAGATAAAGTCCTTCCATGTGAGTATGTACATTATCCAGTAGACTCCATCTTCTCTAGATTACATGCACCATCTAATACAATCTGAACACTAAGCGGATGTCACTACGCTGCACAGTCCAGGGAATAATGCCAACAAAGAAAGGTCTGGGTTGATAATGTGATCCAGTGTTGGGATGATTGCCTAACATGCACAAGACCCCAGTTTTAATTCTGAGTGGTGGGAATCAGGGAAGGGAGAAGATCAAATCTGGACATGCTTAAGCACTGATGTCTTGTTTCTACCAAATATTTCTAATCTGTGGTTAGTTGGATATATGAATGCTGAGGCCATGGATAAGGAAGGCCAGTTGTATCCATGAGTATTCTGATCCACCTTGATTTGTAAGAGAACAAATGAAGTTAATGGACCCAAGGAGTCTATGCAGGATCTAACTGATACAGAACCTAGCAAAGGCAACATCTTCCTTTCCTCATGAGGCTGGAGTCATGCGTAATTAAGCTCCTGCATCCTAGTGGGATGTATTTCATTATTTCAACTGTTTGTTTCTTGGTGCCCCTAAAATACCACAATTGAACATTGTTGTCTTCAGCAACCTAAGACTCTCATCCAGAAGTTTATCACACAGCCAGGCCTGATCAGGATACCTTAATCAGATCCTCAGATGACCAAGCTTGCCTGGAGAGACCCCAGATGGAAACTAGGGAAGCAAGGTATGCTGTAGAACAGAGGATTCAAAATATATGGCACTGGAGTTCAAAGAAGCAGCACAAATCTATTTTATAGAATGTAGCAAGAAGGGAAGGGAAGACTTTGTTTGGGGCAGTGGGGTGGGGGAAGAGGATGCATTGTTTGGGGAATGAAAACTCCAGAAAGTAAATCTCAGCCTCTGGGATAGGAACAGGACTAGGAAGTTCCCAGGAAACATTAATGTGGGTCATATGCCTCTCAGTTGAAAGCATTCCTGAGGCTGAGGCTATTCAACCTGGGAAACAGCTGAGAGGGGAAACTGGGGCTTTAGCAAACTCACTTCACCTGACCCAGGCTGAAGAAGTCATTAAGAACCACCTGGCCTGACTGGCTACATCCATGACTTCTATATCTAAGATTCAACTGGATGTCATAACCTTATATTGGGGTAACATAACATAACATAATGTTGAAGTTCCTCCAAAAGTGGAACAGTAAGAGGTTTTTGAGTGTGCAATAAGTAATCAAAGATCAAGAGTAATCAAAATTAAACATACAATAGATCCAGTCTAGATTTCTGGCAGCATTTGCTACGGCTCTAGCGAATGGCTTCATTGCATCCTTGGTTCTGAACACAGAGCACAGACATTTTGCACTGTGCACACCTGTGAATCACAGCATGATGAAACACTAAGGACCACGTCCTGAAATCCCTTGACTCTGATTGGAGATGTACATTATTAATTTACTGTATATACAAAGTTTCTTCTGTTATAGATCATATTAGATTCATTATAGAAAAAAAGAATTTTAGTATCTTCATACGAACATTCCTCTGCATGAAGGTATCAAATTGGTGTATTACTGAATAGCACTGCTTTAAATAAATACGAACATCCATCTCATTAGTTCACAGATTTGATTCCTTCCTTAGTAAATGGTAGAGTTATAAGCATACTAAAGAATTGACTGAAAATAAGCTTATTTATGATTTATTAAAGGTAAATACTTCATTTATTTACATAAGTTAGACAGCTATGTACCTAGGGTTGAGTAAGTAATTCTCAGGTGCAAAGGGGTTAAGTGGAGAAAGTTCAGGGATCCTTGCTTAAGGCAATGACTTTGCAAAAGTTAGGTATGCTGTTGACTAAAGTGCCTTCTAAAAGGAACCTTCTATCACAGAAGACAGTGAAGGATACGTATGCAAAAATAAACTCACCTACTTCACAATGGCTGGGGGCCAGCTTTCAATACAAGTCTAGAGTCACCCTACAGCTTAAAAAAGAAGGTCACTCCAGGACTTACTGTAGGGAAGCAGAGGGAAGGGCTTTCACCTGCCAAGCTGACTTAATTCCATCTGCCTCCACCTCCAGGTGTGTCACCAACACACAGTGGGGTAACTCCCAACCCTGGGCAGTAGTTGGCTTGGGATTTTTAAAAAAGAGAAGACAGTTGCTTGAAGGTGGGCCTGTAAGACCAGTGGCTCCTATGAGCCAAGTGCAAAGGAATCTGCCAGAAAAGGTGACAAGGACACCAAAACCCAGGTGGAGAAGTCATATGACACCTCAACCTTGCTCCCATGAGGCTTCTCCCTTGCAGGGACTCCTGGCTGTTATCAAACATGCCTAATGCCTTGTCCTGTCTCTGAAAGGAGCTCAGTTTTCTTAAGATATCTTGGGGTTTGAGCCTTGTTTTGTCTTTTCTTTTTTTTTTTTTTTTGTTTTTTGTTTTTTGTTTTTTGTTTTTCGAGACAGGGTTTCTCTGTGTAGCCCGGGCTGTCCTGGAGCTCACTCTGTAGACCAGGCTGGCCTCGAACTCAGAAATCCCCCTGCCTCTGCCTCCCAAGTGCTGGGATTAAAGGCGTGCGCCACCACCTCGCCTGACCTCTATAACAAATAGGGCATTTTTAAGGCGCATGCCCAGGCATATGTCCACACTTTGTTTTTAAGCTTCTGTGAGACAATAGTGGCTTTCATTTGGTGTCAGGTTACCTCCAGTACTTCATCACACAAGTGTTTTTCAAATGTCCAAACTCAATAGATCACTTCCTGAGTCTACTAGAAACAGAGAGACGAAATGGATAGCTACTTGGATGCCTCCCATCACTCAGCCCACACATACACACAAAAAATGTGGAAATGGGTTTAATAATTAGTTGCAAGATAATAAGAAACTAAAGGGAGAAAAAAGTCCAGAGAAACACAGCTAGCATGTATAGAAATGGCGAGAAAGGCCTTTCCAGGCAGGACTCCCCATTCAAAAGTCACAAGGAAGAAAGAGAAAGTTCGGGGATAAAATTCTTAAACTGCCACAGTGGAGGAAGAAAAGACAAAGTAATACTGGACAAAGGACAGACTTGCAGAACGCACTTAATCTTTGCAAAGGTTCTGAGGGGCTCATTGATGCAGGGAGAATGTGGCAGGGAGTGCTGTGCTGGCAGCAAACCGTCCCCTGGAATAACCCTCGCAGTCTCTCCATCCTGTTGGGGCTTTGTGCACATCTATATATACACACAAAGCATGTAGGCCATGCATGTGCATTTCTTCTTCTCTGTATTTAGGTTCACATTCTGCAACCTGGCCTTCTCACCATGCTGTGCTTCAGAGATCTTTCTGTATATCTACCTTGCTTTCCCAACTGCATTAGCAGAGTCCACTGTATGTCAAGTGTTCATTACACTTTCTCTAATTCACAGACATCGGGCACCAGCTTTGCACTGTTATAACATCTGAGATAAAGTGACTCAAAAAAAAAAAAAAGATTCCTTTGGGTTCAGTTCAGAAATCCAAGTTCTTGTTAAGTCAGTCCTATCCATTGCTTTTAGGTCTGTGACAAGGTACTTGTCATATAAGAACATTGTGGCACCATCAGGTGATGGAGAAAGATGGTTGCCAAGAAGCAGACAGAGAGAAAGGGATGACTGGAGTCTCAACAGCAATGTCCTGTTGCAACAACCAAACATCTCCCGTCCCTCCACCACACCAGCAGCTCCAGAGGCTGATAACCAAGCCTGACACAGGATCCTTTGGGGAACACTTAGCCCAGCCACAGCAGATAGCTGAGTACTTCCCAGAGTTCCAGAATAGTAAGTCATATGTCCACTGACATTCTATGTTTGTCTTGCTGAGTCTGTGTCGATATTGCCAGATGAAAAAATGCAAGTTACAAAGCCTTCCCATATAAGCTACCAAACTTGTTTTTTTTTTTTAAAGTAATTAAATATACATGCACACATATGCACAGGAAAAAGAAACCTTAAGAACATTCTGGACAGAGTGGTATGTTTGCTTTTGGTTCATCTAGGTCTTCCCAGTGTTTCCACAATGAACAGGGCAATGAATCCTCAGAGAAAGACGTGGATTTTAGAATGGTTTACATTCTGAAGGATGGTGTCATAGAATCCTTCACTAGGAAGATGCAAACTAATTCTGCAATCCAGCAGGGAGACAGTGACCTACCACAGTACTGATTCTGTAAGAGTCCATCTTGGTGAATCAGAGTCCATTGGGCTTACTTACAGAAGCATGGGTAAAGGGCACTAACAGGATCATGGGTGACCCTAAAGCAGTCATATCACCCAAAGTGCTTCCAAAATGGTGGCATTACATAGACTGTGCCAGAAGTTTGATGACTCTGACAGCTCTTCATCCTCAGCTGCTAGCATCTCAGCAGGGTTCTCAGGGGATGGAGCTACTGAAAGTAGGAGCTACTGGTACACAGCCAGGATTCTACAGTCTCCTTATGCATTATAAAAGTTAAGACTTAAACCACTCTGGTTGGCCACCCAGTAGTCAAGCTTCCATCACCACAGCTAGTCAAAGCAGAGGGAGGTTGGTTGCTCTTTCATCAAGCTAGAGCCCAGAGATGAAGCAGTGTGTTCACCAGGCAGTCAGATGCCAAGGCTGAAGGACACAGAAGACCAGAACAGAAGCAGAGAATTAAGCCAGCAGTGCCTGGAGTTATAAGCTTCTTGAAATCTATCTGAGAAAAAGCAGCCTTCCCTGATCCCCAGGGCAGATGAGATCAGCAGGAGGCAGCCCCCACCAGACAAATGCTGTAGTGTGGGCACATGCCCATAATCCCAGTCCTTAGAATATGAGACAGGAGGACTGCTGTGAGTTCTAAGCCAGCCTAGACTACAGTGTGATACACTATCTCCAATGAAAGATTATAGTGGCCTTCAGCACCATCATTTGGGCACAGTGAAGTGGACAATGGCAGCACATTGGTGGCTGTCCGCCTTTTATGTTGGCACTTTTGTTTAATCGTTGTTGCCTTCGAACACTGACCCTTGACCCTATTCCTCTGCCAGTGTCTAGCCCCTTATTCCCTTCTAGGCTTTGCTTACAGACTGGGCCAGCAGCTGCTGTCATGTGTCTGCATGTATGCAATGATGCCTAACCATTATGCAAAGCATAGTGTTTGCTGTATGTGGACACCTTATGAAGGGCACCGTGCTGGAGTGTCATGACACTGAGGGAACTGGGAAGTTGGACCAGCAGCTTCCTGTGGGCCTCCACATGGATAAGAAGACTAGGGCTTCCAAGTTCTGAGAAGTGGAACTCGGCAAGCATCCTCCTATAGCATCCAACAAGGTTTCACCAACTAGGATTCCCTCCTGCCAAGCATGACTCACAGGCCTGCAAAGCTCTACCCCTCACAGCAGTTTGCTCCTTCAATACCCACCACTATACACACAGGCTTGCTTTCCTCCAGGGACTGCTCCTAAGTGGCCAACACGGCTGCACCTCCAGGTACACTGTGCCTGTGAACTCTGTCTGTCCTCAGCCCTCCTTTCTGCACTGCAGCCACCAGGGGAAAGGCTTTTACTAGACTGCTCACTATCACCATGGCCCTTTGGTACCAAGTTCCAAATCACCCCTCCCATTCTTGTCCCTCTTTTCCCCTCCCCCAACTACTGTTATTACAGGCTGCTAGGAGGAGCAGGGAGACCAAGCAGACTGCTCCAAAGATCTCAGTTAGTGAGGATGGGATGAGCTGGCCATGGCCCAGGAAAACAACATGGGAGCAGGAGGCAGGTTAGAAGGCAGGGAGGGAAGGAAGAGGGAGCCTCTAAAAGAACAGCAGGTTGTAGGATGTTCAGGCAGCAGAGGCAGGAATCACAAAGGTGGCAGAGAGCGAGCGTGGTAAAGAGGTGTGCAGGGGAGGTTTGCAGCTGGCAACAAAGGTCATTCTGCTAACAAGAAGCCTGGCTACCTGCTCTCAGGGCAGTTATCCACAGTGGATCTGGGTAACGGAGAAACCTCTGACCACAAAGAGGATGAAGGTCATTGCTAGGATGACTGCCTGACATGACACCTTCTCCTGCCCTGCTGGCTCCAGTCTACCTTTGTCTCACTCACAGCTGGCACCTCCGAGTTGTCAGGGTTCCAGCCCTACAGCAGGTTCATTCTTCCCCTCCAGGTGTCCATGTTTTTCCTTCCTCTCCCCCTCATAAGCCCTGGCCAGGAGTCTCACATGCTGTGCGCCTTGTGATGATATACAATGCTAGGAACATGGGGAAAATGCTTGAAAGAATTCTGAATGGGATACACTCATTAAACCTAATCTTTAAAAAAAAAAAAAAAAAAAAGTAAATACACAGACTATGAAAACCTAATAGCCTTGCATTTAAAAAAAAAGTCTTAATAAATATGAAAGAAAAAAGATAACATGAGAACCAAAGGTAACCAAAGGCTGACGTCAGTGAGGATGGAGGGGCTGGAAACTCTTCTGGAGCTCCTGGGGACCACCCTGCTACCCTGTAACTATAGAAACTGGAGGAGACAGGAACATCCCCTCCACCATTCTCATGACCTCTGTCCTCATGGGCTCAGAGACTCCGACTCATTCTACTGAACAAAGGAAAGCAAAGGACACTGACCTTTGGCATTGAGTATGCAATTAGCTTCTCAACCATATGCTCTCCTTCTTGTCATCTGGCTGGCTTTAATCTGAGATCCTGTACAGCTTACAAAAAGCAGGGAAACACAACTGGACACATAGTGTATAACTAGGAAAGCCTGGCTTAGTCCAAGCCAGGATCTTGATTGGTTCCCTTCATCTGTCTACACCTTTCATTCTGTCTGTAAAAATGGAGGTAGGTGAAGGATGCTCTCTGTCTGACGTTTAGCGCTCTTTAACTTGATATATTTTAAAATGTATTCTAAGGGGTGGGGTGTGTGTGGAGAGATGGCTCAGCAACTAAGAGCACTGACCGCTCTTCCAGAGGTCATGAGTTCAATTCCCAGCAACCACAGGGTGGCTACCAAACATCTGGAATGGGATCCATTACCCTCCTTCTTCTGGTGTGTATGAAGAAAGTGATAGCATATTCCCACTCATAAAATAAATCTTTTTAAAAAGAAAACTGTATTCTTAGCTACGTTCTGCAAGTTTTTCTGTGTTAGAGGTGTTCAACCATGGCAGGCTTAACAACTTCCCTAGCAGACAGGAACAAACCTGGTGCACCTGAACTGAAGTAGAGGAAGGACATGAGCCCTCTTTTATGGACTACTTAATGCATCTTGAATAAAAGGAACCCTGTTGTGAATAGCAAGCTGGATCCTCACAACCAGTCCCTCGGATGCTCTCTGGATGTCAACTTAATACAAGCTAGAGTCATCTGAAAGGAGGAACTCTCAGTTGAGCAGTAGGACATTTTCTTAATTAGTGATTGATCAGCTCACTGTGGGTGGGGCCATCCCTGGGCTGGTGGTCCTAGGTTCTATAAGAAAGCAGGCTGAGCAAGCCAAGGAAAGCAAGCCAGTAAGCGGCACCCCTCTATGCCCTCTGCATCACCTCCTGCCTCCAGGTTCCTGGCCTGCTCGAGTTCCTGTCCTGACTTCCTTCAGTAATGAATAGTAAGGAAGCTTAAGCCCAATAAGCCCTTTCCTCCCCATCTTGCTTTTTTCAGGGGCACAGCGTTTCACTGTAGCAATAGAAATGTAGCTGAGATCCTAGGTAACATCCCCTTTCTAAGTCATCATAGTCAGTGAAAACCTGTAAGAAAGAGATGTATCATCTCTTTACAAGTCATGTCATCACAAGGCACATCCAAAAGAAATCTATTTCAGAGCCAATAATTCACGAACCCTGCAAAGCCTCATTATCAGGTGTCTGTCAGACTGTGTGCCGTTCAAGCAGGATGCACTGGGGTCAGACACATCCATGAGGGAAACACGGCAGCCGAATAACAAAAAGGCCAGAGAGAAGGAAAGGCATGGTCATTTGAGTAACGTCAGCAACAAGAAGATCCAGTTCCAGTGAAACAGAAAAGCAGGCTCAGGTGAACAAGGCTAGCCAAGGTCACAAGCATTTGTAAAGTCACTGAAAGCATCAGGGCAGACGTGGAGGCTGATGTCCATTGGCCAAGGGCAGACAATGAGCAGCACAGAGGCAACTGCACAGCAGGCTAAAGGGCAGCTTCACCTGGAGGCTTCTGTTTGGGATTCGCTTGCTTTATAAAACAATGTAAGCATTATCATTGCGTGGACTGCACGTGTGGAGTGTGGTATTGTTTCAGCCACAGCATGCGTAGAGGTCAGAGGACAACTTTGCAGAGTGACTCTTCCTTCCACCTACATGTATGCTCCAGAAATTGAACTCAGGTTGTCAGCCTTGAACAGCAAGCACTCTACCAGCTGAGCCATCTCACTGCTCTGTGTCTGTTTCCTTAAGACCGGCCTTCAACTCACAAACCATCCTTTTTCAGCCTTCATTTGCTGGGATGACAGGGCACACCACTGTACTGGGTTAGCTGCTTTTAAACAGAGGCTAGAAAGGTCCCAAACATACTAGCAAAAGTCTATCCATAAGCAGAGAAGATCTCTAACATAAACTCTAGCTGGGACCCACTGGATACAGAACAGACATATGTTGAATGGTATCTGCACTTAGAATCTGAATGTTTTTATGGAAAGAACTAAAGGCTGGAATCTAGCCAATACTTGTTTTGCTAAAAAATGTATTCTGTGTTCCTTACTGCCCAGTAAGAAAATATGACAGTTAACTAGTTCCTGGTTCTGCATAACCATCAAGAGAAACTGACAACTTCCAGAAGCATCCTCAGACATTAACAAAGTCACAGATGTCAGCATGAGTTACAGAACAAATAGATCCCCAGGGATTGAAAGCTAACCTGCTCCACACCAGGGAAACACATTTGACAAACAGTGAGAAATGCACAGGTGGACACTGACAATGTGTTTGAAACAGCATTTCCACCTTAAACCTGGAAATCAGCCCTCACAGAGGCAGGAAAGGAGCCCGGCCAGGATGGAGATGTGAAAGGTGGCACATCCACTCTCTCCTGTGACCTCAGCACCAATACAATACCAACACACAGTCCCCTCCGGTGTGCTCCATCACAGTGCAGGCTCCCTTCCATCTGCACTGAAACCAGCAAGGTGCAAAAGCAGGCTGGCGTTTGTCTTTGGTTGTGAGCACATTCTAACTGACATTCTTCTGCCTTCTCCATCACTGTGGCGTTGTTTGAAGCCGCAGAATATGAACGTTTCTGACATGGTAACATATATACTTTCCTAAAATCTACATGTTATATGAGTGCACAGGAAAAAAGACTACCGCTCTTATGAGAGACAAACTGAATTCTGCAGGCCTGTTCTGCGCCGACACCAGAGCATTTGCAGAGGCAATAAAGATCTTAGGAGTCATGCTGGCTCCATCACAAAGCTGGATTAAGTTGAAATTGTTGTTAGAAAAGTACAAATAAATTAGACTTTACTGTTAAGTTTTTTTGCTTTGTTTCGGCTTTTTTTTTTTTTTTTTTTTATAAGTCAACTGTAGCTTCATGGAACGTGTAGGGGAAAGTTGGGGCAAAAGAGAGCAAAATGCAGAATGAACAAGTGGGACTGCATCCTTCCCAGGCTCTGTAAGCACCTCCAAGACAGAGCAGCATCTTGCAGTACAGCTTGCTCCTCCAGACTTTGGGGCTCCATTGCCTGGGGACAGAACTGCCATGCAAACACATCCTGTCAAATCAGTCTGTGAAGATCTCCTCAATTACTATTCTAAGAAGATCACCAACCAAGTTATGCTCTGCTGGGCTGAGGACAGGTAAGAAGCATAAAACTGACAAGAGTCAGATGCAGTAAGGTGGTGTGCCACTTCAAGGGTTAACCATGCACAGGCTAAAAATGCCTTGCTGAGAACTCTCAGCTCCATTCCAGCACCATGAAAGTTTCTCTGTGCAGGAGATTTCCTCCAAGCTTCCTGTATAGTGTGAGTCAACTCTTTGATGGATTTGAAATGCAAGTCAATTGCTTGGGCAGGGAAACAGAGCACACAACCAATAAGCTCCCAGGTGAAGCACCTGGAGACACCCTTTGCAGAAACCCTGTCCTAATATACTCACCTCTGTGAATGGTGTCAAGACAGGTTCCAGGGTCTTCGAGGTTTCAAATATTCAAGATAACTAGCAACACTATAAACCTAGCTTTCATTAGTAATTCCTTGACAGAGTTTATGCTCTGAAATATTGTATTTCCACCATTAAGCGCTATTAGGGGGCTAGCTGAACACACTGTGTAGTAGGATGAAGTACTACACAGTCATAAAAGTAACACATCTACTTGTGCTAATAAATATATGTGATTATGGCAGAGGTATAAGTATGCACAACACATTTTTTATAATTTTCAAAAAGAGGATGGGTGTGTGAGACTGCCCATGGATCTGTACACAGCTGAGTGACCACTACAACTACCTCTTCAAGTGAAAACCTGAGAGATCTAGAGTTTGGAAAACATCACATTTTACTTGCACTTCTCTTCAAAACATGATTACATTAACATCTCTTGTTCTAAAACACCCAATCAAAGGGGGAGGTATAATTCTTCACTGGACTCTGACCTGCATCCAGTTAGATCTAAGTCTGCAATCTACAACGTAAGCACAAGCGTCCACGAATTCAACCATTCATTTACCAGCTGACTATATCCCAAAGAACAACCCTTCTCTGTGCCAATTATGGAACAAAATAAAAAACCAAAATTTAAAAGCAAGGACAAAAGTTTGCACCAGCCTGCTTTTAGATATGTTTTCTTAAGCCTACTTTTAAAACCTTGGGCTGACTTGTCTCATACACATTTCCAGCCTCCCTCCACACCTCTGAACCTAGATAGTACGAGAGATAAGTTTCAAAGCCTGCACAGAGACACCTGCTGAACTTCTAACTCAGACGCATCATTATGTGCACAAACATATGATATATTTGTGTGTATGTGTGTATGTGTGTGCACATATGTGGACATGGGTGTGCATGGGAGCATAGGTGCATGCTTGTATGATTCTGTGTGTGTACGTGTGTTTGTGTGTGAGTATGTATGTTTCTGTGTGTACCTGTCTCTCTGTATGGGGTGTGTGTGTGTGTGTGTGTGTGTGTGTGTGTGTGTCTGGGAGGTAAGGGGGTCTAACTACATGATAATAGCAATTATTAATAAAATTATACTAGAAATAAAAATATCAGAAGTTGGTGCTAGAGAGACGGTTAGTGGTTCAGAGTGTGTATTACTCTGGCAGACGGTTGGAATTCAGTCTCCTGAAACCACATTGAATGGCTCACAATGATCTGTAATCCCAGCTCCAGGGTACCACCACCTTCTTCTGGCTTCAGGGACATTTACACTCACAATGCATATACACTCACATAGACATAAAGGCACATAATTTGAATAATATGTATGTATCAAAAATAGAGGATACTTCACCACAAGCTTGCTGTGTGTACTGATGTTACCCTACAGCTCATTAGTTGTACAAAACAATAACCAATCTAGGTACTACTGAGAGCCTACTGTGTGCAAAGATCTGAAAGGTCATGAATTTAAGACAAAGTTCTCATTTTCATGAGCCTCAGCTCTAACAGGGACAGATAACAGAAGAAGTTGATTTTACCCTTAAGAGCAGGCCATCCCAGCTCAAGGACATGGGCAGTGGCAGAAACTGCCCTACCCTAAGTCTTCTGCAAAACTCCTAAGACTCAAAACAAAACAGAGACTTTCAGCACTGGGCATTGTGTACTCAGACTACAAAGACAGGATGGAACCTGAGCCCCATTCACACGGGGTGGCTATCATCTTGGCTTTGTATGGTTCTTGATAAAGGCATGTAGCTCTCCTTTTGACAGAGGCCTGGTATCATCCACAGATAACTGTGAGGTCTGGATCCATGTGCACACACAACACTACACACACATGCACACACAACACTGCATACCTGCAATGAATGACAAGCCAAAGAAGGTGAGAACTCTGGCATGCACAACACAAGAGAGGCAGCAAAAATGTATCACTTGTTTTCCAGTTTTGCCACACCAGGGAAGGGCAGCTAGGACTTCACAGATATTCTGAGAGTCCCTACCACACAAAAACAGAGAACAGGGCTCAGGTCATCCTGTTTTGGTTAGGGTTTTACTTCTGTGAACAGACACTATGACCAAGGCAACTCCTGTAAAGGAAAACATTTATCATCAAGGCTCCTGCTTCCAAGCAGGCATGGTGCAGGAGGGCTAGGATGAGGGTCTAAAAGCCCACACCCACAGTGACATACCTACTTCAACAAGGCCACATCTCTTAATGGTGCCACGCCCTGGGCCAAGCATATACAAACCATCACATGCCCCAACAGTTGACAGGTAAGAATGAAATGCAAGCTACATATAACACAGTGTCCTCAAACCTACATATAAACTCTGACCAAGTTTCTGACTGATTCCTGAATTAACCAGGTACAACCAGACTCCAAACAGCCCAACTAAGACCAAATATACTACATTGAAAAGTCAGTTCCTATCCAGTGAAGGGAGACAGAATTTTGAATTTGAGTTCAATCAAGACTAATAAACCAACCAGAACTCTATGGAAGTATATATCAGCATACAGTTTCTAGAACATGCCATTCACAACATCCAAGATACAGACTTGGACATAAGAAACAAAAAAATAAAACTGCTATGGTGTGAATATGAAGTCTCCCCTTAAAGGGCTGGTAATTTAGAGGACTCGTTCCCAACTGGTGGTGCATTTTGGGGTATTCTATAAACTGTAGAAAGTAGGACCTACCTGAAAAAGGGAGTTACTCTTTCAGGGGTGGCTCCTTGGGATATTCTGTCCTGTCTCTCTGCTCTCTGTCTGCGCTGAGGTGAGCAGCTTTCCCCCACCAGATATTCCTGCTACCATAATGTTCTTCCCAAGCACACAGAGCTAAGCAACCATTCACCAAACCCTCTGAAAATGTAAGAGAAATATAAACAACTTCCTTTGTTTGTGTCAAACATTCTGTCACCGTGACCAAAACCAGTAACTATTACAAAGACCTAATTCAAAGAAAATTCATCAATTCATCTGGATTTACCAGATAAGGATCTTAAGCAGGAGTTCTAGTTCCTTCTTTCTGTTGCTAAAATAAAACATTCTGACCAGAAGCAACATTGGCAGGAACGGTTTTAATTTGATTTATACTTCCAGGTCATAGAAAATCAAGGCAGAAACCTTAGAAGAATGCTACTGACTGGCTTGCTCCCACGTTCACATTCAAATGGATTTCTTATACAGTCTAGGATCAGCTGCCTAAGGATGGTGCCTACCAGAGCAGATTGGGTCCTCCTGCATCAACTAATAGTCAAGACAATCTCCACAGACACGCCTACAAGCTAGTACGATTTAGGTAATTCCTCAAGCGATCTTCCTGGATGGCTCTACGATGTGTCAAATTGACAACTCAAGCTAATCACGAGTTCAAAGACATAAAAGGAAAAGGTACCTATGATGAAATGAAAAGAGCAAAATCAGCAGACAACAAGGACTGTGGTAGCTGCCATACATCTGGCCAGAATAGTGATGAAGCTTGGGGAGACTGCTATATGTGCTAAAATCCAAACAGTTAACTGAGATCTGGGAAAGACAAGTGAATCCAAGCAAACTACAGGAGACAAGAAAAGCACTGGAGGTAGGATGAGGCTGGGAGATCCGAAGACAAGGAAAGCTTTGACACAATTGCCTTTAAACATCAACAATGATAGAAGAAAGTGGATAATCAGGTGCCCCACCCCAGCCACAGAGTTTATTCATGCAAAGCTAATTTAATAAACAGTTGCTGAAAAGTGAGGACTGTATGAACAGAGTAAACACTCTCTGCTCCAAGCACAGCAGGAGAACCAATGCTGTGTAGCCTGGTGGGTACCTACTTACATCCTAGCTCAAGGGAAAACAGATGCTGTGCAGCATAGTGGGTACAGCCCTATCATCCTAGCTCTCAAGAGAGGTGGAGGCAAAAGGATGTCTACAAGTTTGAGGACAGCTTGGTCTACATGGTGAATTCTAGGCTAGCCTGGGCTACACAGTGAGACTGTCTCACAAAAATACCAGATGTCTGAAGTTGGGAGAACATATCTATGTTCTATTTATAGTGACCAACATAATCAGAAGCCTGTGGCATAAGGGATGACATATGCTACTTGGAAGGAATATGATAATGTGCTATACTATCACATTTTAAAGGTTTAACATACACCAGCTCCCATATCCGACTCTGAGGACGATCAATTCTCTAAACCTTTCCCGAGATTTTGTTTGTTCTTCTATTTTCCTCCCCAAAAAAGGGAACTTGCTGCTCTTGCAGAGGACCTAGGTTTGGCTCTCGGCACCCATGTCAGTCACATTAAGCAGCTTATAACTGCCTGGATCTGCAATCTGACATCCTCTTCTGCTCTTCTGGCCTTGATGAACACTGGACTCATGTATACCATGAGCATTACACCCTCTCCCATACACACACAATTAAAGTTAAAAGCAAAAACAAAACCTGAGGTTAGAATGAGGCCAAGACATGGCCAAGACATTATTATAAAGCTAAAAACAGAGTCCAAGACCCTCTGGCCATAATAAGCTGTCAACTTAGGTTAATCAGATGTGTTCCCTAAGGCTGAGGCAATGAGTGACATCTGAACAGCACTCCATAAAAAGACTGGTCCTCCAAACAGATCCAAATAGAACAGTGGGGACACAAAAACAACATATGCTTATCAATAAAGTTTCTGACGACAAAAGTCTTTAGTGAGAAACAGCTTGGTCATACAAGATTGAGAAACTAGGTTTTATGAATCTATCTAGGGCACTGGTTCTCAACTTTCCTAACGCTGAGACCCTTGAATATAGCTCTTTGTGTTGTGGTGACTCCTAACCATAAAATCGTTTTCTTTGCTACTTAACAACTGTAATGTTGCTACTGTTATGAATCATAAGCAAATATCTGTGTTTTCCAATGGCCTTAGATGACGCCTGTGAAGGGGTCATCTGAGACATGTCCCCCCTGCAAAGGGGTCCACAGGTTAAGAACCACTGGTCTACAAGTGACAAGAAAGCACAATGGAGTTTCACTAATGGACAGGCAGACATGTCTGGGGAATACAGTGAGAAATGGAGTGTCAAGGATTTTATAAATGAAAAATTAAAGACCTACATATGAATAGTGGTTAGTTTTCTGGTCTGTTTTATTTTTAATTTGTTCACCATTTTCATTGCAGTCTCTGTATCCTAAAACAATTGGCATCAGCATATTGGGACCATGTCTGTTCCATTTCTGGGTTACTCTCTTCACTGTACTGGAAATCAATACAATCTGCTTAAAGATGAAGAATAATTTTGAAAAAAGAAGAGGGACCAAGAGGAAATTGAAAAACAAAAACCACACAAATGAAAATATAAAACAATAAAATCACTTAAAATATAGGGTCAGCCAACGGCAAAAAATCCTCTACTCGTGTTTTGCAGGTTCCTACCCATCCAGATTGGAAGACTCTGAAGAGAAATGTGAAGGTGACTGCCAACAAATTCAGATGTGGAAATCATGCATGTTATTTAAAACCAGGCCTCATGCAGACAAATAAAAGCCTGTGGAAAACAACTGCATTTTACTTTATGAGCGACGGCTTATTTGTAGTGACCAAAGGGGAGGCCATGTTAAGCAGTTTATATCTCCTGATGCTTTTGAAGTTCACAGGAGAGTAAAAGGCTCCCAGGAGTCACCAAAGGAAAGCAAAGCAGCTCATGGGTGTTCCACTTGCAAGAGCAGCAGACACTGGAGACACACATGGCAAAAAACCTGCAAGTCCTCAGCTTTGAGACAGAAAGAGCAATGCCTTTATAAAGGTAAGCCCTGGGAGAAAGAATGCACCCCAGGATTATACAATCAGTCTAGAACAGTGGTTCTCAAACTTCCTAATACTGTGACTTTTATAATATAATTCCTCATGTTGTGGTGACCCTCAACCATAAAATCATTTTCATTGCTACTTCATAACTGTAATTTTGCTACTGTTATGAGTCACAATGCAAATATCTGTGTTTTCCAATGGTCTTAGGAGAGACCTCTGTAAGGGGGGTCAAACCCCAAAGGGTTACAATCTACAGGTTCAGAAATGCCAGGCTAGAAGGAACCATCCAGCTGGCTCTATTTTTTTCTGCTGTCACTCCACAGAGTAAAATTGTCACTGAGCATAGTCCAGCAAGGTTTAGGAGCATAGAGTAAGGAAACCATCTTAGGCTATTGTCTACAGCTGCAATAGAATACTACAGACTAGATGAATTATAAGCAAGGGTTTTGTTGTTGCTGCTGCTACTGTTTTTATTCATGGCTCTAGGTGCTCTGAAATTCAAGAAGAGATACTAGCATCTGTGGCTTCCTACTGTATCAATGGTGAGAAAGCAAGCGTGCTCACTTGGGTCTTATACAGCCACTAGTTCTGTCCTGGGGGTCCCCACTTCCACCACCTCCTGAAATCCTGATTAACTCCATCCCCAGATAGCAGTAGTATACAACTTTGTGGATTGTATTTCAAACCTGAGCTCTGATGGGGGATACATTTAAACCACAATAGTAAGTTGAGGAAGCAAGCTTAGTTTTAAAGTTGACCATTGTAGGGGTTGGGGGTAGATGACATATTTAAAAGTTTTTCTTAACTTTTAGTTGTATTTCCTTTTTATTGTCATTTTAATTATTCTCCGAGAATTTCATACAATGTGATTTGGTAATATCCATCCCTCCCCTGCTTCTCCAGAATCTACCCCCCTTTCCTCTACGAACTAACTTTGTGTCTTTTTTCAATCATACCCCACTCCCATTGAATCTACTTGGTGCTGTCCATATATTGTTGGATGTGCAGCTCTCTGCTGGAGTGCTGTTGCCTAACCAGGGACTAAGCTCTTCAAGAAGACTAACTCTCCTTCCCCTAGCAGCTCTCAACTGTCAATATGTCCTAAGCTAGGATGGAGCTGCATGCCCCCGTCCTGCCTCCATGCTGGAGTTTTGTCTGGCTTGAATTTGGTAGGTCTTCTGCATGCTATCACAAATGTCATGAGCTCACATGTGTAGCTATCTGCTTCCTTGCACTCATCATTGCCTCTGGCTCTTACATTCTCTACCCACTCCTCAATCAAGGATCCCTGAACCTTGGAGGAAATCCAACAGAATCATCACCACCTCCTGGCCTTGCTCCCTCCCTTTGGAAACGCATCAGATCCCAGCCTGTTTGTTCCCCACCAGGATCCCTCAAGACCTTCCCACACAGTAGTAAGGCCCAGATAGGCTACCCACACTCCCCTCCCCAGCACCCTCAAGTGAGGTTACCCCAACCCCCCTAGCTACTGGTCAGGGACAACCACTTCCTCCCAGTCCCTTGCTAGGACTCAACAATTCCCAGCTCCCAATAAGGGACTTATCAGCTACTACATGTGGCTGGGAGACCTACCTACTCCCTCCATTCAGAACCCACTCGGAAGAGCCCTGACAGCTACCTAACAAATTTCCCCTGGCAATATAGACTGGTCCTGGATCCTCTAGTTCTTTCTGACCTTGAGACCCAGGACAAGCCTATATTGCCAGAGGAAACTTGTTCCTTAACCAAGCCACTGAAGGGGCCAGTCTATAGCTGATAAATAGAAGACCTGGAATAGGCTGTACCCCTAAATGCCAGATAAACAGAGGCATCAACATCCTAATCCTGCAAATAATTAGCCCCTCTTATAATTAACCCTGCAAACAATTAGCCCACTCCTGCTAAAAGAAGGTAATTTAAACAAAAAGGAAAGAAAAACTCAACCAGCTAACTAACTCCAGATGTGCGAATCCCAGTACAGAAATAAAAACAGGGAAAACCAAAATAACATGTCTCCTCCAAAAATTACAAATCCCACAGTAAAAGCCCCAATTGAAAATGATCTGGAAGAACTCCCAGACAAAGAAATCGGAAGAATGATTGTAAATATGGTCAGATGATTCAGAGCCAAACAGATGAACAAAATGGGGGGTTAGTCCAAGCCACGCGCACTGGTGGGTTTTTGTCAACTTGACAAAAACCTAGACATATCTAGAAAGAGGAAACCTCAACAGAAAAAATGCCTCCATAAACTGTCCTGAGGTAAGTCTGTGGGACATTTTCTTAATCATGATTGATGTGGGAGGGACTAGCTCACTGTGATTGGTACTACCCCTAGATCACCAGGTAGGTGATGCTGGAGTGTATCAGGAAGTAGGCTCAGCAAGCCAAGAGGAGCAAGGCAAGTAAGTAGCAGCCCTCCATGGCTTCTGATTCAGTTCCCATCTCTAGTTCTTGCCCTGGCTTCCATCAATGACAGAAGGTGACTTGAGAATTATAAGATGAAATAAGCCCTTGTCCCTCTGAGGCCACGGGGAGAGATCCCCAAGGCTATTAGGGATAGACGATAAAGCAGATGTGATTTCTTTGAGACATCTTATAAAGTAGGTTTAGGATAACGATAAGCACCTATCCAGAGACACTAATATATATCCCACCTTTATGCCATGTAGCATTTCCCAGGGAAATTCTGTAAACACACAACTTTTAATAATGGTGAACATTTTAGCTATGCATGAGAGGATCAAACTGGGCTTTATAAGCTTCTAGTTAAATAGCTGTGCTGAAGTGAAACTATACAATAAAATAGCCTACCCATTCGCCTACCGTGTTTCCTGGGAAACTAAAGTTTCTCTTTTGGGCTCCTAATCATTGATAAAAGAAATTAAAAACAAGTTCAGAAGATAGCTCATGGGAAGTTTTATTAGAGACTGAGAGCTGTACATCTTAGCACCTGCCCAGATGAAGACAAGGATGAGGGGAAGCCATGGCTTCTGCAGTGGCTGGTAGAAGGTGAGCAGGAATCCAGAGACTGAGTATGAAAGCAGGGTGCCAGGAAGAGCATGCCCAAGTCTTGATCAGTGTCTGAAAAAAAAGATGGAAATAAAGAAAAGGAAAATTTACGCTTCTCTGACTTAAAAGGATGGGTTTTGTCCATCTGTGGTCTAACTTGTAGAAGAGCAAGAGCAGCCCCACTAGAGAAGCTTTTGGAAGGATAAGTACATTGTGTCCAAAAGGGGATAATAAGTCCTCTCTTCTGCTTAGCAAGCCTTCAAGTGTACTAACTTTCCCTTGGGCATGGACTCCTGGTTGAGTGACTGACAGCCCCAGCTGGATTAACTCTGATGAGGAGACTATTGTAGCTTAGAATGCTGGCTCCAACTACAGCCAGAGATAGAACTTGGATTTACTTTTCTTCTTCTTTCTTTTCTTCTTTCTTCTTCTTCTTCTTCTTCTTCTTCTTCTTTCTTCTTCTTCTTCTTCTTCTTTTCTTTTCTTTCTCACATATTTCCTTTCCATGAAAAAGTAGTGTTTTTGTAATGGACCTCAACAAATCCCACCTATTTCTACCTTTGCATTTGGTTCTTTTAATACTAAAGAGGGGATCCCCTCTCTAATGTTACCAGAAAAAGAGGAAGAGAGGTCCAAAGGTGAAGTGGAACCGTAAGAGTTCCTCGGATAGTCAGTTGGATGGTGTTTTGCTGGGGTGAACACATGAAGGGGTGTTTTCCTGAAGAGGACACAGGTGAAAGACCAAGGCAGACTCATGAAAGAACATTTAGATGAAGCAGACACAGGAGAGAGGATGTTCTGCTAAAGCAAGCACGTGAAAGGACATGTGATGGAGGATTCTTTGCTAATGACACACATGTATTAGTTTGCCTTACATTGTGTAGTTGAGCTGAATTTGTCAGGACTCCATAGAGAGAAATGCACTGAAAAAACGTCTGGTGGTATACCAGTCTCTTGCATAGCTGTGCAATACTTGTGGATCACAAGTCTTTGCAGATCTTCGCTTCCCTGAGAGAGGCATAGTTGAGAACTCCTGGTGTTCCTCCTGATCCCTCCTGCTGATTTGTGCAGAACCTAAGGCCTGTCTGTCTCTGCTAGGTAGTGCTACCACTACTGATTCATGTTTGCTAACGAGTCTCTACTGAACTTGGACTACTGGTGTATCTGTGAAGTGTTTCCAAGTGGATACAGCTGCTCCTGCTAACATGTGAACTGGACTGCCTATTTCCAGACAACACAGATGGGAGCTGCTGCAAAGAACCTTTCTAAACAGGTCCACTTCCACCATATCCTTCCTTTTCCACTACCTCTGGTGAGTGGTGGGCTACAAAGGAGGTTAAAGCATTAAAGAACCATCATTAAAAATATGTTTTGAAAAAGTTAAAGTTACACAGAGAAGACACAGGATGGGTCCATCCTCCATGGCCTCCAAGGCCCTTAATCCCTGAAATATCATCAAGGAGAGACAGAAATGGGGAAACTGACATAGAGAAACCAGAGTATGCAGCTGTAGGTCTAAGAGTGGATGCTGCACAGAAGACTGAACACGGGCCTTGCAAACCCTAACGCTTGCCCTACTCAGCTCCAATGGAGAGGTTCTGGGTTCCCAGTGAAGCACGTTAACCATCCGCAGATAGATTCGAAACTAGGGCATCTCCTCAGAGCACTTCAGGGGGAGAGGGATACTTCCTTCACCTTGAGTCCTTGGCTGAATCTCAGAAGCCAATTAACCGAAAAGCTGATTAGCAAGAGAAAGTACAAGTTGTGTTAAATTTACCTAAGTAGATGTTTACAAGTGTGAAGTCCTCAGAAATGCCAAACATGCTTTAATACATTTTAGATAAAAAGAAAATAATGGCTTAATATGACCTGACAGAAATGAAGATATTCTAAAGAGACATATATATCTCCAAATCTGACTATCTGATCATTCAAATAATGGATGGCAAAAAAAAAAAAAAAAAAAAAGGGAATTTCCCCATGATCTAATACTGGGAGAAGGCAAAGGCACCTGCCAGAGGAAGTACTCAACTCCAGAAAAGATTTACAACTGCTCAGATTACATTATAGGATCTCAGATAATGATGGATGGATGGGGATAGGACCATACAATTTGGCTGGGCTCCATAAACTTGTGTATCTTTCACCTCCCATTTAATCCTTACCCTCATTTCAGGACCCTGAAGATGGACTGGGGAAGGGTGTCACTGATCTCTTTGTCCCTCTTCCCAATATGATCAAGCTCCTTTCTCTGCTTCTCACTATTCATTCACCTCTTTTAATTGGTCTTCTGAGGACCAGTGGCTGGACTTTGTGGGACACAAGCCGTGACCCTGCCAAGTTTAGGACAATTGGATCTCTGGACTACAGAAGCAGTTTCAGGGTGCTGGTTCCAGTCTGGCAGAAATGAGAGAGGACAGAAGCTCTAAAAGGTTCCGGGGGTGGGGATGGGGGGAAATCACCAGAGGCATGCCTTCAAGGAAAGCTGTGAAATCAGGACTTCTTTGCCCCTCATTCTCAGCTATGAGGTGCACAGTTTGTTCTTCTCAAGTGTTTTGTAATGATGCTCTCATTGTTACAGCCCCAAAGCAGCGCTGCCAATCGGGCTTGATGGCAGTCTCCAAGACAACACATCAAGATAGGCCTTTTGTCTTTACAAGATGATTGTCTTGGGTGTTTTGTTGTGGAGTTGGAAAGCTGACTAACATGATGACCAAAAATACCTTATATACACACACATGTGCACACACACACACTTTTCTTGGTAGTGTAATTGTTGGCAAACCTCTACCCCCACTGAATTTTAGCTTTCCAATTAAACCTCATACCGATACCATTTTGTTGTTTAAGGAGTGGCTGAAAAGCTTTTTCTCCAGGTGAGATGTGCCCTTTCTAAATTAAGCTTTGTTAGAAGATGAAATCCTGAAGCCAAAAGGTTTCTAGGAATGCCCTCTCTCTTTCCCTTATATAAGATGCTCTGGAATGAAGAAAAAAATATATTTGCTTTTCAGACAGTTTGATCCTCTTAACAAGTTTGTCTCTTAGTCTCCTTAGCAACTGCAACTTCAAAATAATTAAGATCAATTAAGATTCAAATGATTAAAATGAATTATACCTAATGGGCTGAATACAACTACAAATTAAAACTCTCATATATTTATTTGTTTATAAATGAAAAGATATATTGTAAAAGAGAACTTTAAAATGTCTGTTTGAAGCTTCCCCACATTAATTAATGGTTTCCATTGATTTCTTCACATTATTCTCTAATATCCAAACATGATGCCTCTTCTAAGAAATATCACTTTTACTAAAAAGTAATCTACACAAAGGAAGAAAGAACCCATCTCCAATGCCCAGTGCAGCCTAGCACAGAAGACACAGTGAAAGCTACTTGCTGACTGCATCAATGGATCTTGTCCTCTAATGTGGGGAAATGATTTCATTTGGCTGGTTCCCTAATGTTTAACAGTCCTTGTGACAGGTATGTTTCTTATATAGGGATACACAGTAGCCCCAACCCCCAATCTGTGAATTCACTTTCAAAGTTTCAGTTACCTGGAATCAACTACCATCCAAAATGAATGAATGAATGAATGAATGAATAAACGGCAAATAAACAATTCATAAATTTGAAGCTCTGGATCATTCTGGTAGTGTGATGAAATGTCACTATAGAACATTACCAGTCCTTTCTCCAGCCATCTACACTGTATACAGTACCCACCCATTCGTTACCTTGTACCCATCTTGATCACAAAATTGACTGTTACAATATTGCATTGCTTTGGTTCAAGTAATCTTTCTGTAGTGGTTCTGTCACCCATCAGAAGCTGAGTTCTTTACCCACAGCAAGATACTGATTGGCAAGGAGAGACTTTGTACACACTGGGCTCTGACAGCTTCCAGTTCTCTCAGGGCTTGACAGCAGCAGGTGGCAGCAGTGGGCAGGTGGAACCTGCAGTGTTATAACATAACCTCTTATGTTATAGTTCTCATAGACCCCCAGGCAGAGGGACCCTCACTAAGACATTGGCATTAGCCAGTGTCGCAGCTCTTGGTCCAGAAGATGAGAGACTCTATGAACTCGTGTAGTGATCTTCTCTGCTGCCTTACAGACCTAAATCCTCCTTCAGTCAGTCTGTCTGTCTCTCATTCTCTGTCAGCCAATTCCCTCTTCTCTGCTTTGATCACTCTTAAACAGCTCAGCTGTCATAAACCTGGTAGCCTATCCCCTTCCATAACGTAGCTCCTACCCACAACTACTTGGGGTGCCCACCTTAACCTCCATCAAAAGTGTTTAGGGTCCCCCTCGAGGCACAAGAGCCGGGCATCTGGCACCTGCTGCTGCTGCTGCTGCAGGCAGAAGCACTCAGGCCAGCGATGTCCTCCATGGCCAGATTTGCTGCTGAGCTCACCACCGCTACTCCAGCTGCCAAGGCTGCCTGCATACTTTCACTGTGGCCTTGCCAGCCTGTCCAGCCACATGGCTATTTTCTGCTGCCTCTGGTCACTGCTGCTGTCACTCTGTGCGGCCTCTGCTTCTCCTTTCCTCATGTTATCAGCTCAGCCTGCTCTGACAGTGGGCAGGAAAGGAGCACTGGAGGGAAGTCTTGTATTGAACCCAATGCTATAATGCCAGCAGGAGCAGTAAGAGAGGGGGTCTCCCAGCTGACTGGGTGAGCCTGAGCAGACTGGGGGGGTTGGGGAGATACATGAGCCAATCACAGCTGCTTATTCTAGACCAATCACAGCAATGTGTTTGAGCCAATTGCAGCCCTGTCTCTAAGCACTGGTCCCAGCAGTGTCTCTGGTGGGTCACAAGGGAAATGGTCCCCCTCTGAACAAGCTAGGAATGAATCCTTGCGGGCATCTACTGCTCACCCAGGCAAACTGGTCCTTTGACTAGCTATGTCATCAGGGCCGAGGTGATCAACTATGACCTCAGCATAGATGTCTCAGGGCATCTTTAAGAGTGTTCAGGAAAGCAGGTGCTTGCTTAAACAAGGTTCGTCAGTTAGGCTGTCAGAGTAATAGTCCTTTAGCTCAAGGCAGCCAGGCCAACAAGGGAAAGGCCCAGAAGCTGCTAATGAGGCAGCCAGGTTGCCACATCTTCCAAAGTTTTGCTAAGTTCACCGGAAAGGGAATATCAGAAGCAGAGCTTACCATGGTAACTAAAAGACTTTCTCGTGAATGCTAATAGTGTCTTTTCAAAATAGATTAACAGTTCTTAACACCTGTCTCATGCCCCAAGGTGAAGCCAGTGCCCTTTACTCTTGTCAGTGAGTGCCTGCAACATCCCCTCACTCCATCCTATCTTATAGGTACCATACCTATCAGTTTACAGCACCACAAAGAAGAGCAGAGGACAGTACCATACAGTATTTTAAGGAAGACCACATAGTATCCACATTGACTTGTCATAGGATATTAAAACCATTCCATCATTAGTTGTTAGCTTACTACGTAATTTCTAAATAAAAAATGTATCACTGATATTAATGTTTGGAAAAAATACTGTTTTCTCCCCCACTTGGGATGTATCCCATGGTTCAGGGTAAGTGTTGTGAACATAGTAAGAAGTGACATCAAGGCAGAATGGTAGAAGCAAGAAGAGCAGGCAAAGGGGTGGGCAGGGACAGAGGAGCAGCTCCTGGCATCTAGTAATGGAGGGAGGAGCCTGACAAATATGCTGATTCAGAGGACAAGCAGGACCAGGTGAACCAAGGGAACCAATAGGTATCACAGAAACAGTTCAAGGCATCCAGGTTGACAGTACTGTCCAGGGAAACACTCCTAATGTAGGAGACACAAAACCAAACATAAAGGGTACAGCCAGGCTAAGGTAGGAAGCCTGATAAGAGTTTAGACTGGCTGGTGCTGGCTTCAGCTGGTGCTGGCTCTGAGGATACCATGAGCCACAGAAAATACTCTTAGCTGGGAAAGCAGCTCACAGAACTGAGGCCCTGCACAGCCTGGTGCACACTTCAGGGCACGTACCACCATCCTTTCTTTGCTTCTCTGTCGTTTGCAGCTGCTGTGTCTGGGAGGGAAGCTTGGCATGGCTGGGCTATAGCGTGGGCCTGCAACAGGGAACCAGATAGTTTCATGCCATGCTGAGCTCAAGCATGGGAAGGAAGCACAGTGTTAAGCAAGAATGAAACAGCGTGTTGTGGGGGAGGGAACGGTCAGCTCACACAGTCTGGCTTATAGCTGAGCAAGGAAAACCTGTGATTTTTTATGATTCAGAATCTGTTTATTCAAGATGCCAACTATGGGCAGTCAAGAATGATCCTCACAGACTTCTAATACTTGGACTTTACAAACAACGGGGGTGGCAGGGCTTCTGTCCTTCTGTCCTTGACAGGGCTCTAGCCAGGCTCCTCTGAGATCTCCAGATCACCTCAATCTCTTGGAGTTTAGGAACCACAGCCAAACCTCCTCCTCGCTGTTCATTGGATGCAACAAACATTAGCCTGGGGAGGTGATGGCCCCACCCCTAACAGTGCTGCCTGGGAAAGGTCAAGGCTACTAAAGAATGAACTGTCTCTCTAGCCCCAATTGACATGGACCCAGCCCACTAAAATAGGCTTGTAGCTGTGAAGCCTCTCCATCTCTTTGATGGCTGTGTATCTCCTATAACTCAGGAGCGTCGTGATAAACCACCTGAGGGTCACTCCCGGGACAGAGACTCTGCCTGTCCAGGGTGGAGGCAGACACCTAACTTCTCCCACCGCCAGCTGCAGAGGTTACTGACCTCATCACCAATCGGACCTCCCTGAGTTTCCTCTTTCCTAACCCCTTGCCTGCCCACTACAGACTCCTTGTCTCCCTTGGAAAGGACCAGCTACCTCCTACAGGATTAAGCGGGTCCCATCCCACTGGACCCTGTTCTCTCCCCTGATGGAATTAGATTCTGTCTTTCCTTTAGCTGGCACCAAGTGTGTTTTGTTTATTTTTGCTGGTGACGTTGGGTTAAACTTAGAGTCTTTCCCACACTAAATAAGTGATCTACCACTGAGCCACTTCCAACAGCCTTCACTCTATCTCTCTGTGACAGTAAACGAGTGGCCGGTGAAATGAAAAGCTCTGAGTTCACGCTGCCCAGGGTCTGAAGTCTTTTGCCTCTGACCAGCTATGTGGCTGTAAGACATTTTCTGAAAAAGAGGCACCATCTTAGGAATCGCTGCTAACCTCATGGTGTTAGGCACACACATGAATTGGGTTCTATGTGTCTGTGAGTTTTCTTTGTTTCGTTTGTGAGGTGGAGTCTCAGTATGTGACCTGGAACACACAGAGCAGACCTTAAACACAGCCTTTCTGAGCCAGTATCCTAACTACTGAGATTACAGGCAAGTAGCACCACTGACTATAGGAACAGCATGAAGTTAGACCACGTTGTGGAATGCACTAAGCACTCAATACACACTTCCTCAAGAAGCTAACCTTCAGGCATTTATTAAATCTCATTTTAAAAAAAAATCATGCATTTAGCATTCTGTCTAAACTCTACCCCACAGTTACCTGGCAACAGCTCAGGTATGCTTTACTCCTCAGTTACCAAGCAATAGTCAGGTAGGTCTGACCCACTATAAAAGGGGGCTGCTTGCCCCCTCCTCTCTCTCTTTTTCTCTTGCCCTCTTGCTCTCTTGATCTTCCTTTCTTGTTCCCGCTCTGTCCCCGACCCTTCCCCATCCCCCCCCATTCGTGCTCATGGCTGGCCTCTACCCTTCTACTTCTCTATTCTCTCTGTTTTTTCTCTGCCTCTACTATCCTCTTATCTCCCCTCCCATGCCTTGAATAAAGGCTATTCTATACTATACTGTAGTGTGGCTGGCCTTCAGGGAAGGGATGCCTTGGCATGGGCACGCTGAGACATCCCCTCCCCCATACCTCACTACACCTCCATAGAACATCCCCCTCTCTCTTTATCTTTTTATGAACACATCAATGCAGCCCTGGAAAATCCAAGGGCTGGGCAAGGAAGGAACACTTTATATAACCTTTATGTATGTAAAACTGAAGCATATGGAGAATGTGAATATCAGTCCAGTTGTCCACAGTTGGAGTCATGAATGGCTGATTTTCAAGTCAAAAAAAAAAAATCACAGATCTCACTTGTTCTGCTAGAAGCCACACCTCACCAAGCTGACCTTTTCCTCTAAATGTGAAATACATTTATATGGAAAAAATAAAAATTCAGAAGGAGATACATACTCCAGATGAAGCCAACATCATCTCTGCTTCCATGATTAGGGTGTGTGTGTGTTGTGTGCATGTGCACACACTTGTGTCTGTGTATCTGTATGTGTCTGTCTGCCTGTCTGTGTCTCTTTTTCTATTTCTCTGCTTTTTTGTTCTTTTGGTTTTGGTTTTGTGATAGAGTCTCATATAGCCCAGGCTAGCCTCAAACCCAAGCTGAGACTAGCCTTGAATTCCTGATCCTTATTCTTTACCTCCAGAGTGCTAGAATAACAGGCATGCATCACCATGCCCAATTTAAGACAATGTCTCTTTAAACCATCCAACTGACTACTTTCTGAAAGCAGGCAGTTGCTAAGTGTTGCCAAGGATACAGGCTTGGCTTGTGTGTAAGTTAATCATTGTGTGTAAATTAAGCAAAACACCAGATGAGAGCTGTCTGGAATAGATCCCTATCAAAAGAAAAACAATAATAACATATTTCACAGAATTTTGTTTTCAGTGTTAGAGAACAGAGTCTTGGGTGGCTCCTGACCTCACCCTCCTTATAAAGTGAGGGACTTAAGCCTCCAAGGATAAAATGACTCACCCAAGGTCCCATGCCATGAAGCCTAGAGGCTCATCCCACCACCCCTTCCTGAGTCATGACATGAACGGTGTAAAGGAAAGTATAACGTGGCCCTGGAGACATACCCAACAATGACCTAAACCCTGTCATGAGTCAGAGGATTTAAATCTATGTAGAAAGTAGGGATGTGGAAATCTGATAAATCGACCTCCCTCTCTACCTTCTTACAGTAAGAAATGGGGCTAAGAGAAAAATCTCAAGAGCTATGTGAGAACCAAGGAAGATGGGCACGTAACCCTCTTGACTTGGCTCCCAAAGGCCACCATTAGTAAAGTTTTCTCCACAGAACACTAAAAGAGAAAACAGATTCCCTAGCCTGAGAGAATTTAGCAATCAGAGTAAGAGATGCACACTTCTTTCTAGCAGAAAAGGATTTCGATAAACAAGGTACGGAAAGAGTGCAAGCCAAGCCCTCCACCACACGGAGACCTGGAATGCTACACTGCCACACAGTGGTAAGGAGTCTAAATTGCAAGACAAGGAAGTATGCCTTAGTTTTGTTTTTTTCTTATTAAATAATTGCACAAAATAACAGCATCCATTGTGAAATTTCCAGACATGTATACAATATATTCCACTATTTACCCATAACCCTTTCTCGTCTAACTGATCTTCTCGTTATTTTTTAATCTGAAACGTCCTAGATTTCATTATGACATTTTAAAGCACATTTCAATGTGTCTTGCTCATATTCATGCTTCTTCACTACTTTTCTCCTTCCCTTCTCCCCACCTCTTGCTGGCTCCTTCTTCCACTAATGATTCTCTCTCTCTCTTTCTCTCTCTCCTCCCCCCACACGTGTGTGCCCTCCCTTCCTCTCTCCTTCCCCTCTCTTTCTCTCTGTGTGTTGCCGCCCGCTCTCTCTCTCCCTCTCTCTCTCTTGCATACATGTGCTTCCCACTGCATTTTTCCTCTCTTGTCTCTGTCCGCATCCTAATATGAGGTCCCTTCTTCTGCCCTCAGAGTCCCATTTCTATATTTACATTTTACATATATATAATGAATATATATATATATTTATATATATATATATATATATATATGCATGTGCATTTAAATTTAGATCCTGCACATGAGAGAAAATGGATATTTGTCTTTCTGAAACTGGCTTATTTCATAGGATAATCTCTAGTTATACCCATTTTCCTGCAAAAGACCTAATTTCATTCTTCATAGCTGAATAAAACTCCATTGTATACACATGCTCACATCCTCTTAACCCATCCATCTGTCTGTAACTTGGATAAACATGGAGAGTCACTTTCTCTTACTTACTATACTGATTTAGAATCCTTCCTATATGCCCAGGAGCAACATTTGAATTATATGGTAGTTCTTTTAGTTTTCTGAGAAATCTCCATACTGATTTTCATAGCAGCTACAGCAGTAAACATCCACACCACAATAAGGGTTCCTGTCTCCCCACCACTGCACAAGCACTAATTGCCATCTGTTTTCTTAAGGACACCCATTCTCATGAGAAGGAAACAGAATCCTAACGTTTTGATTGACATTTTCTTCACAGCCAAGAATCTTGATTGTACTTTTCATATATTGATCAGTTTTTGGACATTTTTTTGAAAAGTGTCTATTCAGCTCATTTGTCCATTTACTCACGGATTAGTTCGTCTTTGGGTGTCTGACATCTTAAGTTATCTCTTCAATCTATTCAATATGTCCTTGGTAGTGTAGCTTTCAAACTTCATGCAACTCCCTCCTACTACTTCCCACGCTACTGGACTCCTGTTTAGAAAATCTTTGCTGTGCCTGTAGCTTTGCTTTTTGCTATTGTCCCTTTGCAGGTCCTACATCAAAGTCACTAGAACCAATGTTTGACATGTGTTTATCCAGTTTTGATCTCTTAGTACTATTTTTTCCAGTTGATACTTTTGTTAAAATTAGGAGGCTGTACTATATGGGCTACTTCTTGATCCTCCTGTTCCATTGCTGCTGAGCCCGTACCATGCTGGTTTGGACACTATGGCTCTGCAGTACCGTTTTAAATGGGTATGGCAATCGTGCCCACACTGCCCTCGCTATGATCAGGACTGCTCTATCCGCTTGGTCTCTCTGGTGCTTCCATAAAATTCACGTATTCTATTTCTGTGAGGATGTTGTAATAGCTTGATAACATTTTATGAAACTGTAAATCACTTTGGCAACAGCCATTTTCACATAAATTCTGCCAGCCAATGAGCATGGGAGGTCTTTCTACCTTTAGTGTCCTCTTCATTTCTTCCCTTAGTAACTAAAAGTCTTCATCACAGGAGTCCTTTGTCTCTTTCATTACACTCATGCCTAGTTTAGGTTTTGGGCTTTTTTCTTAAGGTTACAGTACATGGGAGGATTTTGTTGCAATGGTGGTGGTTTTATTGTTTTTTCTGGTTTCCTAGTTGGCAAGTTCATTATTGTTACATGGGAAAGTAGCTGATTTTTATATGCTGGCTTTGTAATGAGACAAGTTCTTAGTGGAAGTCCTGCATGTTTGATTTTATTGATTTATACTAATATTTATTGAGTACTGGCAATGTACTCATATTTGGCACCCAAAACCATGAGTGAGCAAAGCAAGCCAAAATCTCTGCCTCTGAAAATATCACACTACAGTGAAGTAAAAAAGTAAATAAACTTAGTATTTGTGTACAGTTACAAGGTAACATGCGAGCATCAGACTGAGCAGAGCATGGGGCTGGGTCCTGGGTGTGAGGCAGTAAGACAAGCACACACCTGCCAGTTAAAGGAAGCTACATGGAGTAAGTGGGAGACCAGGGGTTAGCACAGTGAAGGAAGTAAAAATAAGAAGTAAGAAACAGGAGGTGCAATGCAGAGGAACATTCTGGGGCAAGGAAAGAAACAGTAGAGATGAGATGCCATAAGGTGGAGATACGTGTGGTTCCTTACAGAATGAGGAGAAGGCCAGTGGACCAAGCAGGGGTGTGATATAGTCAGATGGTATCTATCAGTCGATAGCTAGTATGTGTCAGACTTGTCCTCAATCTCAGATTGGGAAAGAGCACGCACTCAAGGACTGTGAGGAAGTAATGTATATCACTGGAGAAGTAACTTGTGCTAAGGGTCTAAGAAGTAAAGCTGACATTAGATGGCACAGGAAACCAAAAACCAGAATGAGAGCAGGAGCCTGAAGCATCAGAAAGGGTTGGCAGAGCTGTTGTAGGCACGCCATATATATGAGGAGCAAGCTTAGGAATGTAGGGGAATGTATGCCTAGAAATGCAGAGGAATGTATGAGGATCAAGAGGAACCAGCTGGAACAGGAATACAAAGATGGGAGCTTAATGAGGTGAGAGTAAAACCAGACAGGGACACAGGAGAGTTGGGTGGACGACGAATCTGACCAACAGGGCCCAGCAGGTACCAGCCAAGTCCTGCATTGTCCACAGCACAGATAATAAAGCCTATAGATAACTTGCTCCCCACCCCCATAGAAATAGCAACGAAAACTGCCCTAACTTATTTAATGAAACTAAATTTTGTAAAGTTGATTCCTAAGCTGCAAAAAGATAGTAAGAATCTAAAGCTGTAGGCCAACATCATTATGAATATAAGGAAATGAAGTTGTATACCAATGTAAATGTGAAATAAATGGAAGCTCAATGTAAACAAATCCAACTGTAAATCTTTAAATGCAAGTCAATTGTGTTATAACTCAAGAGGAGTGGATGATTCAATGTGAAAATAATCCACAAATTTCAACTATTTCACTTAAAAAAAAAATAGAGAGGAAATCTACACAGAGAAGCATTTGATACAATTCAATATCTAGTCTAAATACAAAAAAAGAGAAAATATTTCATGTCAATTTAGGTGAATTTTTAAACTTTACAAATTATCCCTGCAAGAATGAAAACCCTAATAGTACACAAATAGTACACTAACAGTAAAATCGCAGGGACTTACTGCCAGGGCTTTTTAACATGATCGGACATTCTAGCAGAACCAGAGTATGAAAAAATAAACAGTTTAAGGGAAAAGTATCAATATCTGCAGACATCTATTAGGTAGAACCATCTCAAATTGGAAGTTTTATAGGGAAAAAATGGCCAAATATCAACAATGCCATATGGATCCATATACTATTTTTAAAATTTACCAGAGATTGTAACTATGAGAACTGATAAGAAATTTCACAAGGTTACTGATAATATATATTTTTAAAAATTCCATGATAGCAGCAACACAAAACTATAAATATAGCATGATAATATAGCATGTATGAAAGTAATAGAACCATAAGAACATGTAATTATGATAAACACAGATGATTAACAGAGAAACAGTGACCAGAACGTCTGGACTACATGTTAACATTTCATCATGGACAGATAGACAGATGTGGAAAACACTGGAAAATATAAAAATACCCACAGGCAAAAGGCAAGAGCAAACAGATTCCCACTCTCTATTGGCAAAAAGGAAGAGGATATTAAATAAGAAAACTATTGTATTAAAAAGACACAAAGTAATTGTGTTCCTTATAAAGGAAATTTAGCCCTCTGTATAAGCTATAATAAGAAGGAAAATCACTCTGGATGTGAACCTGGGATTCACAAAGGCCCTGAGGGCCAATGTGTGGAAGCCAAAGAGAAGAAAGGGCTGGAGAGGATACATGAAGAACCATCCAGGACTCTTGGCCACAAGTGGGATGGAACAGGTCAGGGGTTCGGATCGATTAGTCCATTATGGTGGTGTGAGCCCTGTATGTGTGTGGGAAGGAATGACAGAGTGAGAAGGATCATCTGAAGGACTGCACGGAAGGCCCAGGAGCACCTCAAAATCACAAGGGAAAGGGAAAAGCGGAGGTGGAAAAGCCAAGGCTGGCTCTCAGCATTCTTGCCTCAGTGTCTGGCACCAATGACGGAAATAGAACACTCTGGAGACAGGGCCAGGATGAAAAGTTTGATTTCAGAAGTAGAAAATTAACACAGTAAGATGCTGTAGCCAAAATGGCCAGGGAAACTTAAGAGCACTGGGGAATGAAAATTCAATTATCTCCTTATGGAAAGCCACGGTTCCAGTTGCAGAGAGTAACATTGGCTCCAGTGCTACACCCTAAGAAAATGCCAACAAAGGAAAAAGTTAGAGAGGAACAAATCAGTCAAGCCAAGAGGATGAGGGGCTTTTGTACGGGTCAGACTGGGTCTGGTCTCCCTAGACCATGAGTGTATGAAAAGTATAAAATATCAAAAATTAGAGATGTCTTTTGAATCATGAAAATATTTACAGGACATTTTTGGAGAAACACAACCACTCCAAAGAACACTGAAATCATTACCCAGACTGTTGCTAACTAGCAGGAAAACAGAGATGACACTCTCAATCCCATTTCCAATATCTACCAAGTACCTTCCATGTGCCATGTGCTGGGTGGTCGCTGAAGATACAGAAACCACGGCATCTGTGGTAAGTTATTTGGTATGTCACTCTGACAAGCTCTAGAATCCAGTTTGGGGTTACCGCCAGTCTAAATGCTGCTTTGGAGTTTGGTGGGAGGGTTAGATGTGACAAATATAGATCAGTAGATTTGAGTAAAGCAGGTTACCATCAGGATATGGGTAGGCCTCATCCAATGAACAATGGTCTCAAGAACCTGAGGTCCTTGAACGTGAACCTCACACCCAATATTGCAACAATGACAACCTAGTCTGTAGCCCCGCACCCACCCTGCAAATGCCAGACCCTTCAATTGCACCAGGCAGGATCCAGCCTGGCCAATCAGTTAAGGTTTACAATCAATGACTGACACTGGCTATCTCAAGAAAGACAGTAGGAACAATTGTTGAAGACATCTCTCTGATGTACACTTCTGTCCGCCATGCTCACATGCACACATTTAATGTATATGTGTGTGCATGAAGATGTGTACACATATACACATTGGTGTACACATTCCTATGAACACATATATACATCTCCATGCATATGCACACAAATATGAATGATTTGTTCTGTAGGTGAGTATACACTTGGAATCTCTCCAGCTCCCAAGAAACCCTTCTTTCACTTAATAGGAGTCCAAAGTACAAGAATACAAGAACAGAAAGGCTTATGATTTAGGTGCACATAGGGTAAGTTGTAAAGTGTTGTTAGCAAACGGTGAAAATACAGTGAGATATTTTGTGATCACATTCACAGAAGGTTTATTACCTTAAATCACTATAATTGTTCTATTTAACAATAACAACTAGTTATTGTTGCTAATCTGCGGTAATTTATAAATTAAGCTGTATCATAGGTATATATGTATACTTAAAATATATGTGGGGTTCAGCACAATTAGTGGCATAAGGCAGGCACTGGTGGCTCGGGATGCACCCTAACATACAACAGGGAACTCCTCATTAAGATATTTCAGGGCTGGAGACGTAGATCACTTGGTAGAGTACCTACCTGCCTATCATACAGGAAACCCTAGGTTCCATCCTCAGCACTGCAGAATATGGTTACAGTGCTGAGTGTCTATAACCCTTAGCACTAGGAAGGTAGAAGTTGAAGGATCAAAAGTTCTAAGTTACATAGCTACTTTGAGGCCACCCTGGGCTACATTGAGAGAAGGGGGAGGGAGGAAGAAGAAGAGGAAGAAGAGGAGAAAGAGGAGGAGGAATGACCAATAAAAACAATTGGAATTCACTGGGCATGCCCTCGGGTTTACATTTTGAAGACAGGCTGGGCTAGCTATTGGGCTAGAATCAGAAAGGAACAGAGCCAGTATACATTATGGTGAACTATATGGGGGGAAAAGGCATCAAAGACTATGAGTCATCCAATCAGACATCTGGTGATGGCAAACACCAGGATGAAGACATCTGGGCTGAAGACTGAACCATGTCCTGAACGTGGTGAATATGAGATACCTTTGAACATGTACCTGGAGACAGGCACTGGCTAAGCTCCAGTGGCTTCTTAAAGCCTGGCAGCATCCCCACAGGCTCCCTGCATCCTCTCCATCCTTTCTGATGTTGGTTCAGCACACAGCAGAAAATGCCAGCAAAACCAGCTTTGCTCCTTGGCTCAAAATTCACATTCTTCTCTCTGTTTTGCACAGCCCATCTGCAGCTCTGAAGGGGCTGAGAGGCAGCAAGTGTGTGAGTCACCTGCAAAAACCATCACTGACGTCGAGGTCATGAAGGGAAGTACACAGGGAGAGATTGCAGAATTATAGAATGATCCAGGAGGCCCATCACTTCCTGTGAGCGGCACAGCTATGGAACAGACAGGAAAACCCCGAGAAGACTATAGTATCACCCAATCCACAACGCCCTGTGCTGTGGGATGTTGAACAAGGAAGGATGTGAAGGTAGGTGCAGCACTCAGCAGTTTGCCATCTGGTACCTTTTCTACTTTACTAAGCTTGGGAAAAGTGGTACAGATACAGCCATAGGGCTAAGAGCCAGACAGGGCAGGGTAGACAGTGACTGCAAGGCAAAGAAATGGAAACAGTGAACCCAGATATAAGTCTTCCAAAGTGTGGCTATAAATGGGAAGAAATGAAATGCAAGCAGCAGAAGATTGAGCGCTTTTGTTTGGTACCCTAGGAAAGACCAAACAACTTCAAAGGTTGGTGGGTCAAATTATTTGAAAGATGAGTTGGATGTGAAGGTGAGAAAGGGGGATACTTGTATAAGGTTCAAGAAGAGCAGACAGGGGAGGAGAGAAGAGAGGATGAAGAGGCCTCCTCTCATCAGAACAGTGGTGGGGTGGCCTCGTACTTGAAAGGCAAGGCAAACTCATCAATGCTAGGGTTTGCTGAAGGACAAAATCAATAGTGAGGGGAGGGTGGTGGGAGGAGATTTATTATATCATATCATAAAACTTAGGGAGCTGAGATAGTGTTAAGTGTCAACTTCACAAAAATCTAAAGTTACCTGGGAGATAAACCTCTAAGCAAGTCTAGGGGAGTTTTGATTGCATGAATTCAAGTGGGAAGAACCATACACCATAGGTGGTACTATTCCCTAGGAAGGAGATTCTGGACTGTATAAGGGTGGAAAAATTGGACTAAATAGTAGTATGTATACAGTCAGTGCTCTCTTCCTCTGACTGTAGACGTAAGGCTCCTGCTGTCTTGACTGACCTACTATGATGGCTATAACATTAAAATATAAGCTAAAAAAAAACCTCTTATTTATTTTAAGTTGTTTTTGTCAGATCGTTTTATCACATCAACAGAAAAGAAACTAAGGCAGAGGCTAAGTTCCCCTCAACAGCAAACTGGAGAACCAACGCCACCAGGCAAGCACAAGTCTACAATCCTTACAACCAAAGAACCTAGTGTGTGACTGTCAGTTAAGAGGATGAAGTCCTGGGACTCTGGGGCAGCAAGCTGCTAATGAAAGACATAGTTTCCAATGGGAAGAAAAATCTAGGGTCTGGAGTCTGAAGGTAGGAAGAAAAAGATGACCCCATTCCAGAAAAGAGAATTTACACGTCCTGTGCCTTCTCCATTCAGCCATTCAGGTCCTCAGACAACTAGATAATATCCACCCATACCAAATGAAGGCATGTCTTCCTTACTTAAATTCACTAATTCAAATGTTAATGTCTTCCAGAAACATCCTCAGAGATGCCAAAACATGATGCTTACAAGCTACCTGGGTATCCCCTGGTCCAGTCAAGTTGATATCTCAAATTGAACATCACATCCATCTGTCAAAGCTTCAGTTTTCCTGGGCAGTACAAGGTGTCTATGGAAGAAAGGGTTGATGACAGAGAAGTCTTTAGAAAGTAGAAAAAAACACTCTTGTTTAGGAGAATAAAGTGAATTCTTTTGACAAAAGGAATATATCGAGGCAGGAATCAGGGACCATTTGAGTTGGATGATAAAGAATTCACGGTGGGGCGGGGTGGGGGGATACCTTACATACTACTGAGGGGAAAGTAAAGTAGGCAGCCACTGTGAAAATCAGCATAAAGGTTAAAACAACTAGAAATAGAAGTGCCATATGGTCCAGCCCTACAGCTTCTGGGTATAAACTCAAAGGAATCTAAGTCAGCAGAACACAGAGATATGGGCACCTCTATGCTTACCCCAGTGCTACTCGTGAAAACAGATGAATGACCAGAGAAAATATGCTATGAATACAAAGTAGGGTTTAAAAAATCTACGAGGCAAGAGTAAACATTACCTTTGGTATGTGGAGTCAGATATTTGCCCAGAAAAACAGAGGACAGTAGATAAAGCAGCCCAAGGTGCCATCGCTGCATTGTGTAATGGGTCCTCTCCCAGGCTCTGCTGTGCACACAACTGCCTAACTTCAGTCTTCACTACCACAGCCTAAGTCTATTAAATGGGTCCATCCTTAGGGAGGGAGGGAGGGAGGGAGGGAGGGAGGGAGGGAGGGAGGGAGGGAGGGAGGAGGGAGGGAGGGAGGGAGGAGGGAGGGAGGGAGGGAAAAGAAAAGATAGAGCCAAAAGGCAATGGCTCTTTCACAGTACTTAAACTATTCATTCTCTTATAGTACTAAGAGAAAAAGGAAAAGAAAGATAAACACTTTGCTTCTTATCTCTCTTCTATTTTTCTAGTTAGGGTTTGGGGATCAAAGCTCTGTCAAATAGCCACTGTGATGGCCCTGTGTGGTTGATGTTTAGGGAAAGCTACTGGTCTTATCTTCATACAACATGGAGAGTGGTCTCCTAACAGTGCCTATTATACAATGCAATGAATTTTATTTTCCTTGGGGATGGGAAGGCTGACAAGGGTGAATGTGTGTGTCCCAGCACATCAAGGAGCTCAACACACACTGAGAACATTTTCTATGAACAATCTTTTAGTGAGTTTCTGAACAAAAAAACAACCATGTAAAATAACCTAGTCTTACAAGACCAGTTACATATGAATACTGACCTTTCTCATTGGTATTCCAGTGAATGGCAACATTTGGAGAAATCAAAGTCCTTACTTATCAGCACACTGCCATGACTGTGTCTTCCTCCTTGTCAAATTGCACAATTCTCTTGTGGACTTAAGTCCGATTTAGCCAGTACTTTCAGTTGTCCAGTGCTACCTCTTGTAACTCAAATGCTTGTTCACACAAATCATAAGTCCTCCCAATTGGTAAGACCATCATGAGGGCCAAATATCTTTCCAAATATAAACTAATATCTAATGGGCACACTTGGAAATAATGGGGTTAGACCAATGAGCCACAGATAACCCCTTGACTTCTTCCCTGTAGCCATAAAAACACGCGTCCCTTCCCATGGGTCTCAGGACTCCAGAGATGCTGACAGAGAAGCAGCAGAGAAAGGAAAGATTTCTCTTCCCAGATGCACACAGCCTCAGCTCTATCACAGAGGGATGATAGAAGATTCTCACCACTCTGTCTTCTTTGCCAAGCTCTGCCTTTAAATCTAACTGCTTCATCAGCCATGAGTATGTGGAAAACCTGCCATCACTGAACCCCCATACCACACTGTGCCTCAGCAAAAACACCATGGTATTGGGAGAAGACACTCACTGTAAATTAAATCTCCTCTTGCTATCCTCTCCCTTCTGCACCATGGCTCTTGAATTGTATGTGTTCCTCAAGGATAAGATTCACCTTATATAATATATAATTTATATAATAATGCCTAGTGCTGGCTTGACAAGAATTTACCAAATCCATTTCCCTTTAAATAAAACTGATTCTATATATAGCTATAACCTTGAAATAAACCTGAATCTCAATTCATATAAACATGTAAGTAAATTCCCTACCTGCCATAAGGAGTAATATTTTTCATTTTTAGTTGACATCTGAAAAATCATATTATGATATGTTGAATCCTTTCGGGCTGCACATATTTTCATTTGTCTCCCTTTTATGACTTCCTATGACCTCCAACACAAGATAAACAGAGGTAAACATCCCTGCTCTTTACAGTCTTAAGGGAAATGGACGTGGTAGCACTCTCAGCAATGTCAACTCTGGGAGCTTTGAAAGACCCTTCATCAAAGTCCTTGATATATCCAGTTTAGCATTTTATCATAAATGGATTTTGAACTTTATGAGATGTGTTTCTTACACAAGTTGATATGAGCATATGGTATTTCCTCCTCAGTTAATTTATCATGGAAAATTACTTTGATTCTCTTGTGAATGTCAGACCAGGTTCACATTCCCGGGGTAAACTTTCTTTGGTTACGGTATTATTCTTTGATATATTGCCCTACTTGACTGGTTGTTTTTAAGAATGGCTGCATCCACACCCTTACTGCTACCTCCTCCACTTTTCTTGTAATGTCTTTGTCTTGCCTTATCAGCAGAGTCAATGCAGGCCTCACCAATTCCTGGGAAATGTCCAGCTTCCTGCAAGAGCCTAGTAGAATGGGTGTTATTTCTTTAAATGCTTGGCAGACTTTGCCAGGGAATCTGTCTAGATCTGGGGCTTCCCCTCCATTTCGCCATGGAAACAAGATCATTCAAGGTTTCATATCCTCTATGATGACTTTTGGTAATTTGTGGGTTTTTCCTTCCCACTTTTTTTCTGGGTTCTATGCCACAGATTTCCACTCATATCTAGTATTTGTTTTCTTCTTCTTGATTTCCACTTATTCTGTACTTTTTACATCTCTTACGATGAAAACAAAGATTAGCAATTTCTTATCAACACAACTAATGCTCTGAATTTCTAAGATTTTGCTATATCTCACAAATTTTGTCTATTTTATTTCAAAATATTTTTACATGACCTATGAAATGTCCTGTTTGATCTGTGAATTATGTCGAAGTATGCATATTGTTTAATCATATGTGTCTTGATTTCCACCTCAATTCCACTGTGGTCAAAGAATGTACTTTGTATGATTTCAAGTTTTACTATTTGTCATGGTTGATTTTAACTGAAAATATGGTCAACTCTGTGACTGTTTCACAGCACATGAGGGAACGGCACCACTTATTGTTGGAAACTTTCTAAATGTCACCAGTACGCAGTCTACTTACTGTACTTTCAGTTCAATCTCTCTGTGGTACAAAACTCTAGGGAAGCTGAAGGGAGTGTTGGGAGTCCACACTCTGTGATCTCTCTGCTTCTCCTCCTGCTCCATCCAAGCCTGTATCTCAAAACTCTGTTCTCAGAAGATATATATGAGAGAATAGCACGTCACTCTTGTGAATGGAGCTGGCCATTCTGTAATGCCTCCCATTATCCCTATACTGGTTGCTGGTTTTATCTGGTGTGTTTCACACAATTATAGCCACTCTGTTTGTCAACTACGCAAACTCAATGAACTTTTAGTAATTCGAATTGTTTGCAGCAGACATGACTGAACCTTCAACATAGACAATCGTGTCTGAAATAATGATAGTCCTGAGGTTTTTTTCTACTCTTTATGTCTCTTTATCATGTTCAAAGATGGCTCATAGTGTACTCTCAGGATGATGGAGATAGATATTCAGCATGCTCATCCTGATATAATCCCTTGCCACACCCTACTCAAATCAACTGCAGCCTAAGAAAAGCATAAAGCACTATTATCAGAGAGTCATGTGGCTACTTGCAAACATTCCTAATTGAGGAAGGTCATCTTCACCGTTAAAGCTCATAGCTTTGTGATGAATGTAAGAGGGACAAGGAGGAATAAGAAAACTATTCCTGGAGCCCAAATACACTACAAGTTCAGACTCAGTGACATCAGTCTTCCAGTCAACATTCTCTTAATTGACTTCCTTCCTCCCAGGCCTCCCTTCTCCGCTACACTACATTCTAAACTAATCACATCTATAATCCTTTTCAACTGCTCTCAGTTCCTCCCACAGCCTAAGAGGCCCCATGTCAGCCCATGCCCAACCTCTCCTGTGTGGGCTGCCATCAGCCCACAGTACCCACCTCCTCCACATATTCTCTCTGTCCACTAAACTCCATTCCAGCTCTCTAACTGATGCCCCTTCCTGTGAACTGCCTGCTTGTCTACTTATCTAACTGGACTGGTCTTAAGGACTCACTTTCATGAAGTCTTCCAATAAGAAAGAAGAGGAAGAGAAAGAAGAGGGAGAAGAGGAAGAGGAGGAAGAGGAGGAAGAGGAGGAGGAAGAGGAGCAGCAGCAGCAGTTTTCTGTAATATTAGCTTCATTTAAAAAGGGCCAGTTTAGGGCCTGGGCAGGACCTGGATCCAGCTAGCTACTAGTCTGTCATTCATATGCTTTGATTTGGAGCCATTTTTTAACCCTTTCTTGACTGTCCCACCTCCTCAACATTGGAACTACAGGGGCTCTACTTGCATTACAGTTTACCCAGTCCTGTGACACTTAGAGATAAGGACACGCTCTGGAAAATTCATCCTTAAGTAATTTTTTGTGTTTGTACAAACCCATAGGATGTGCTTATAAAACCCAGGTGGCTGAAAGGCTATGATACCACTAGGTTAAAATCAAGGATTATCATACAACCGAGTCTGTTATTTACTAGAAGGTCACTCTGCAGCATATGACTGTGTACCGACCGTGGGGTCTCACTGATCACTGCAAGTTCTGCCTCAAATCCTGTGTACCCTTTAGTCATTACCTCTTCATATACCACAGTCTCGTCCACTATTCCGAGCTCCTCGAGTCTCCCCACCACTTAAACTATTTCTGTATTTCTATCTTTCCCAGTACTGAACACAATAAGCATCCACTGCCTGGGAGCTGGGGGTGTGAGTGGGGGCTGCCTATTTCCCTTAGTGAATGAATATAAAGAAACTGTGTTTGCAAAGAAATACAAAAGGCACCTATGTATAGCCCTGCGCACCATAACCACTCACAGGATGACACTGTGAACCTCCTCCACACCCCTCCTCTATTGTAGTCTGCAGAATCCCAGGAGTCAGAAAGAATCAGGAAAGGTAAGACAGGGTATTTTAAAGGTCAGAAGAATAACCAACATCAGACCTTCTGCACTTGCTTCTCTGGAAAACCAAGAGAAGGGGCTTCTCCAGATATTGGCATGGGCTTCTAAAGCAATAGGAAAGGTGTGGGAAATCCAGGTGGTTTCCTCACAGCAACCTGACCCTAACACTTAATGATTTTACAAAATCTTCCAGATTAAAATGTAGAGCAAGTATTTTGCAATTAAAAAGAAAGAGGGTGGGAGAACAAACCAAAGAAAAGAGAGAGCTGGAGCTAAAAAGGAAGGAAGAAAACTGAGTCAGAGCCTCAGTGGAGGGCTGTGCCAAGTGTGTACAAAGACAAAGAGGAAGAGATGCTTCGCTATGCTGCCCTCTGTCCAAGGAAGGGTTAGGGGACCCTATAAGACCCAATCTAGAGGGACACATGCACTTCAGCCTTGTCATGAAGGCAACTGATGAAGAACACCTGCCAAATGTAAAGGGGCTGAAGACTTTACACCACCAGGACCCTGGTGGTGACATTCACCATGGTGGTCATTAACCACAGGATACATACAACTCAAGGTTCCCCTGACATTTCAGAGACTTCAGTAGGTCACGGTGGGTATACAGCACAATAGAGCTGTTCAGGCCACAGCCACCAGGAAGCAGCAAACAAAATCTCAGGGCAGGACAAAAATCCCAAGGCCTCCTCTCCCAATGACCCACTACCTCTAGCCCACCACCTCCTACCCCGCTGCTTCTCAACAGTACCGTTGTGTTAGGAACTCACTATGTCCCCACAATACCACCATGTTAGACATACATCAAAATCTAATAATGAGGTCATAGCCCTCAAAATCCAACCCCTTCTCAAAGCTCCTCAGCTGGCAACAGGTCCTCGATGCAAGAGGCTCTGCAGGATGTTCATATTCAAACTATGATACCTGGAGAGAGAAGGAAGCAACTCTTCTTACAAGTATTGAGGCATGAGACTAGTTTGCTCAGTCATGATTTTTATCAGCCTGACACAACCCTATACATACCCGAAAGAAGGGCTTGCCGTTGAGGAACTAATCGATTGGCCATTGGGTATGTCTGTGGAACATTTTCCTGAATGTTGAGTGATGTGGGAGGGTCCAGCCCACTGTGGGCAGAGCCTTCCCAGCGCAGGTAAGATGGCCAAAATGAGAAAGGTAGCTGAGCAAGCCCGTAAGCAGTGTTCTTCCATGGTGCCGGCTTTAATTCCTGCCTCCAAGTTCTTACTTGAGCTCCTGCCTTGGCTGCCCTCAATGACAGACTGTAACTTGTAAGCCAAATAAGCGCTTTTCTCAAGTTGGTTTTGGCCAGTTTTTGTTTTTTAATCATAGCAATAGCAAGCAAACTAGAATACTAACCCATGAGTCCTGGCAATAGGAACTAAGTCTTTGGATGCCCATACATTTCTGTGTGCTGAGCCAAGAACAATGCTACACAAAGCCCTCGGGCAAACACAGCAATCTCAAGACAAGTGCCCACAGCATGACAGAAAGGTACAGGTGCCTCCCAGGAGACCTGCCTATAGCAGACAGTACTGACATGTAAGAAGTGCAGGGAAATCAGAAACCCAGTCACCAAGGTCCGAACCTGCCTGCATATGTCCTGCCGCAGTCTAATGAATGCATTGAAGAAACACAGCATCTGGGTAAGAAGGGAAGTTTCTAGAACCTAGCTCATTGTTTTTCAGGTCTACTGCTTTGGTTAAGAAAAACAAGATATTTCAAAATGGCAAAAGAATACTACTTTTTTTATTCTTTTGTTTGTGTGTGTGCTTGCTTTCTTTTTTAAGAGAGTTAAAATAGGCCAAGCATGCAGTAAAAAGTAGAGACTCCCTTTCCTGTTCCCATAATGCAAAGGCTCTGTGAGCAGTCTTCCTATTCTCCTAGAGATGAACCATGCATTTACAAACATGTTAATCACTCATGATTAGAAAGCCATTTGTTCCAATGTGCTTTTTATAGAAATCAGGTCAGACATGACATACAATGTCCTGCCTCTTGCCCTCCCATTTGACAGCCTTTTGGAGATAACTGGCTATTAGTGCATTTAGATCTGGTTCTGATAACATAGACACCTACAGATGTCTCCATCTGCCTAATGAGTTAAGGAATAAATTCCACATACATCCAGCTATTTATCTTCGGTATGTGTGTCTCCATTTGTTACCAAACACTTTGCTAACCTACATTTTCATTTATACTTTGTCATCTTTACCTGTCAAGATTCCATGCTCTCTTTGAAGACCACCTTCAATAGCCTTCTGTTTCCCTAACTGATGACTTTAAAAGAAAGGAGTGATGGTTTCATTCACCCAAACAACCTAATACTTCAGGCTATCATGAGGCATAATCGAAACATAAAAATCAACCTTCAAATATCTTCAGTGTATTTGCAGAACATGAGCTCCTTGAGGACAAGACCCGTTTTTACCTGTCTAGTATATCCTTGAGACCTATCACCAGACCTACACAAAATAGGCAGAGCATATATTACCTGTTAGTGTGTTCTACCTCAAGGGGAACCTGGCCAGTGCAAAGATGCAAAAGCTCACCCTGACCTTTCTCATCCACATTGGATCACTCTGAACTTATTACTGTTCTGGGAGTTCCATGGGATCAGATGAGGTCATCGTGAAAAATGCACAAGCATGCAAATCCTCCACCCAGTCCTTTCATGCCCTTCCATGAATGCAGAGAGATGCTAAAAGTGTTTCTTAACGAGTATTCTGCATGTTATCCTCAGGATCTTCTTTCCAGGGATACAAGCTGTAGCAGTAGGTTACAGATAACACTGTTAATGGCATCTTTACCCAATGAAGAGGTATGCCTTCCACTATCCCTGGGACCCTGTTCTTTGGCTATGTAATAGCATAGGATTAATCAACATTTGAGAGCCATGCTTTAAAGACAAATTGTCTGGAACAGTTCTAAAGTCATGTTAGATTGTCTTCTAGCATAGAATATTTTTGGCTCATGTAGCTGCCTTTTGCTACTTTGTGGGTTCTTTTTCCTTCCACCCTTCTCCATCCTTTTCCCACTCTCAACCCCTAACACTAGACAAAAGAGAAGAAAGGATAGAGAGGAAGAAAACGAGATCCCTGAATAAATCAGAAGTTTGAAAGGGGGCAATGTTATCTTTAGACTACTTGCTGATAAGGTATATCAAATTCCTTGGGGCAAGTTTGATCTTTGCCAGCAGGATATCTATTTTTTTTCCTTGTTGTTGTTGTTTCTTCTTTGGATATGACTACTTAACAAACTGCAACCAACATCAACCAATAACAAACAAACAACATCCCCCCACCTGTCACCACTGGGGCCCTGGCATTTATATATCCTGTGAAAAGTCCCCAGAATTCCATATGTCACACAAGTGTAGAAACTGTCTGCAACTAGCAAAACCACACCCACTCTTAGAGCGTGAGGCAAATCACAGTCAGCTACTGTGGACAATCTGAAGCAGCCCCATATCCCACACATGGGATTAAAACAAAAGTATATTCTTATAATATTTCTGTGTTGTGGGTTGTTGTGTTTTTTTTTTTTTTTAAGAAACCAAAATTCCAGAATCCTATGAAGGCATGGTTAGCTACATATTTAGCATGTGAAACTCTAATTAAGAAATGCATTCTCTGGTTTGTTTGTTCCACACACACACACCCACCCCCAGGGAAGCAGAAGCAGAAAAAAATGTCCATGAGGTATGGCCAGGCTATTCAATATAGCAAGCTCCATGCCGTCCATCTAGCCATGCCTACACAGTAAGACTCTGTCTCAAACAATATATATATAAACTTTTTTCATTGCCCTTGCAGAAGACCCAGCTCCATTACCAGCGTCTAAAATGGTGGCTCACAACCATCTGTAACCTCAATTCCAAGGAACCAATAGGCATGAACACAGCTAACTTTCATACATATAGTCAAAACAACCATACACACAAAGTAAAATAAATAAATCTAAAGAAAAAAATTATCTACCTTTGAGGCCTTTCGGAACAATGTACAGGTGCCAGTGTTCTGGAACAGAAGGGACCGCTCGAAGTAAAAGAGGCAGTGCCTGGTCAGCTGAATCAAAGAACACGTAGCTAAAGTTCTCGAGGACATAGCCCAAAGTCACTGGGTTAAACCAAGCCAAGATATAATGTTGTCTCTGCACCAGGACAATCTCTCCTCCTTTTCTGTTTGGTTTGGTTGTCTCTGTGATTTTTAAGATTTGGCTCATTCCTCTGGGCTAGCTAACCTAGAACACTATGTGTGATCCAGACTATACTAAAACTTGATGTCATCCTTCTGCCTCTACTTTCTAAGTGCTGGGATTACAGGATGTGTCACCACCTATAGTGGTTTCTTTCTCTTTGCTTTGTGTGTGTGTGTATGTGTGCGCGAGTGCGGGTGCGCATGCGTGTGTGTGTGTGTGTGTGTGTGTGTGTGTGTTGTGTGTGTGTCTCTGTGTGTGTTCTGTGTGTCTGTGTGTCTCGTGCGTGCACGCTTGCCTGTGGATGTCTAAGTCAGTGTCTGGAGTTCTCCACAGTCAGTTTTTGAGATAGAGTCTCTCATTGAGCCGAAGCTCGTCATGTCAGCCAGATTGTCTAGGCAATGAGCTCTAAGAGTGCTCTTGTCTCCTTCCCACCCCATTCAGTGCTTCAATTACAGGAGCACACACAAGATCACCTTGTGGTTTGCTTTGGTTGGCTGGTTGGTTGTTGCTTGCTTGGCTGTTGGTGTTTTTAACATGGGTTCCCAGTCAGCCAAACTCAAGTGTTTGTGCTCACAGAGCAGGCACCTGACTGACTGAGACACCACCTCTGCTCCTGGTCTTCCTTTCTAATGATCTCTGGCTCCACTAAGGCACTCATCCTACTACCAGTCTCTTGACTCAGAGGACACCACTTCTCTCTGGATTCTGGATGGATCTGTGCCTGCCATCCCTGAAGTAGATCAGGGACATGGGCTTAAGCCTCCTCAATCTACCATAGTCCCACATTCTTGTACATGTTAAAGGTCAAGCGTAAATAGTGAAATGATTTGGCTTAGACTAGATGAAAGGACTCTTATCTCATGAGCAAGACCTTCTGGAATGCTTCTAACTCCCAGTCCCTATGAATTATGAATATGGAAGTAAATCACCTTGGTTTTGCAAGCAACCTTAGTTTTTATTAAAGTTTAGTAAGAAAACATTAAAGCATTTCCATACATTTATATCATCACCTTTTGTTTATAATTACTTACATACAGTGCGCCTTCCCCTACCCCTCCCATCCAAGTCTCCCCAGTGACGTCATCTCACGTATATTCTACTACCTTCTCTTGGTATCTCCTCCCCACTCAACTTGACGTCTTCCTCCCCTCTCCAATACCCTATCTATTTACTTTTGTAGCTAAGATATATGTGTATATATCACATAGCAATGTAAACACAGATTCTTCATATGAGAGAAAGCAGGATGCTTGTTTTTCTCAGTCTGGCAAAGCATGATGAATGACATTATCAGGACCCAAACTCGGGAAGCCCTGATCTGCACAAGCATGCCCAGCCTCTGAGCCCCGAGGAACCACGGTGCTCAGTGCTCTGAGTAGGGTGACTTCCAGTGCCATCCCCGTCACCACAAATGTCACAGCATTCTTCACAGCACACAACAACTGTATTTTTACCATGAAAAACATCCAAGAAGCCCAAGATACCAATGAAGACAAAGTGAAGAAATAAAGGCAACAGGAGCCCCAGTTCACAATGTACCTGAACACTTGGCCCACCCACCTCTGGATGTCCTGTCATCCGAAATGGCACTCCTTTATAGCTATCTGTGCATTATGCGAGTGTGCAGTGGGCTGAGACATCACAGGGTTCCCAATGAATACTATGGTTTTTCAATCAATTAATATAAATTTTTACAAAAGAAAGTAAAGTTTTTTTTTTGTTTTTTTTTTTTTTAAACTGGGTAATGCTGGGGCATCATTACTATAACCAAAAGCATCCCTAGAGAGCCACACACCCAGGCTTTCATGACTGTAAAACCCATTGGACTCTTAAGTAAAAATATAGGTTGTCGGCCTCTATCTTGGTTTTTTTCTATGCTGTGATAAAACACCAGAGCCAAAAGGCAAACTGAAGAGGAAAGAATTTATTTCAGCTGACAGCTCTCAGGTCACCCTCCATCATGAGGGAAGTTGGGGCAAGAGCTGAAGCAGAGGTCACAGAGGGAGGATGCTTGCTGGCTTGTTCTCTATAGCTTGCTCAGCCTGCTTTCTTACATTTCCCAGAGGGGGGCCTGCTCACAGTGGGCTCGCCTCCCACATCAATCATGAGTCAGGAAAACATCCCAGAGATTTGCCTACAGGACAATCTGATGGCAGAGGGGGGAGTTGCTCATTTGATGTGCCCTCTTCCTAAATGACCCTAGCTTGTATCAAGATCTAAAAAACTAGCTAACTAACTAACCAGGACAATTTCTAAGATAAATGAGTGGCACAAAGAATTTTCTACTGTCCTAGGAAAACTCCCAAGGAAAACTTAATACAGAAGAAAAGTTATATTACTTCCATATCTGTATTCCAGAGTCCAGTGTAAAGTCAGGAAGAATCGCCTCAAGGCAGGATCAGATCAGAGGTCACTGCAATCATCCAGGATACAGACATGGACTATAATCAAGACACAAAAATGAGAAGGTACAGAGCAGCTGAGGGCTGGCATACCTGTGCAGTCCTAGCTGAAGCAAGAGTCTCCAGTTCAAGTCTAGCCTGGGCTACACACAAGACCTTATCTCAAAAGGAAGAAAAATTACTTCAGGGATATATTTACAGAAATAAACCAGAAATGTAGAAATGAAAAATAACCTCTTAAGAGCCAAGAAATCCCGCCAAGCTGGTGAGGGTAGGTGGGGTCCAACATCACTGACTCAGTGGGCATCTAGCCTTGCTATATGGCATCATTTCTTCCAATGAGGATGACCCAAGCTTGACCAATTAGACTCTGATCTGTGCAGCTTCTGAGTAGCCCAGTGACAACACATAATGGAAAGCCCCTCAGACTCTTCTGTCCCTCTTGTGACCAGGCTCTCAGTAGCTATTCCCATGATGCACTTTCAACTTTTCCTTTGATGTGGAGAGCAACCCCACCCATCCAAATAGACCAGAGTCTGCTGCTACAACCAGAGAAGCCTGGATGCCCAAGGGAGTCTGGAGTGCAGACCAGACTCCAAAATGTTGTCTATAAAATTAGAAGCAACTGGGGCTGGAGAGGCAGCTCAGCAGTTAAGAGGAGAGGACTGGAGTCCTTTCCCTCTCCCTCTCTCTCTCCCTCTCCCTCTCCTCCTCCCTCTACCCCTCCCTCCCTCTTTTCGAGCGCATGCACATGCATGCAGTGTGCACACACACATACACACACACACAAAATAACACATTTGTATGCAATTAAAAACTAAAAGTTCCAGCAGTAATGGAGCCCAAGAACTAATTCCTCTGATGTTTTCCACAGGAGTACAGACAGATAATAATGGGATGTGTACTTCTTCAACAAAGCAACAGAGTTCTGAGTGGTTCAGCAGAAAGTCATGATCATGATCAACCTTGGGAGAGCTTGGTCTCCTTATCCAGACCACATGAATCAAAGCATCACATGGGACCCTGAAATTATGTATCACTTTTATATCAATTAAAAGATATGGGCACATGAAGTGAAAATGCTAATTGTCCTGATTTAAACATTATATGCTCTGTATTTATCAGTGTCCCTCATAAATATGCATAATTATTTGGCTTTTGTTTATGAAGAGAAGCAGGTCAGCAAGATGGCTCAGGGAGGTAAAAGGCACTAGCTGCCGCACCTGACTACCTGTGCTCCGTCCCTAGGACCCACATGATAGAGAATGGGCATTTATAACCTGTCCTCTGACCTCCACACGTGTGCTAGGCATATGCTTAGCCCGTAACACGATACATAAATATGACAAGTTCTTTAGATAGATTTTAAAAAAGGAGGAAAGAAAATAAAATTTATCAACAAACCCTAAAAAACATGATTAACTGATCTAAAAGCCCAGGTCGTATCACTTCCCAATAGTCTACAAAATGAGGTCTGCCATTACATCTAGAGCACTAAAGATGAGTAGTCTGCCATGCTTCAAACCAGGGCTCCAAAGAACTGCAAACATATATTCAGATCCAGAAAAGCCCCCAAAGATACAATAGTATTGTAAGCAACAATGACCACAGTTGCTCCTGTTGAGTCCTATTTGTTTGTTTTTTTTAATGAAATGAGTATTTATCTGAAAGAATCCAGATGCAAATGTACAAGCAGCAGAGATCACTTCTCGTCCTGAAGGCTTCTGCTTCCCTCTCTCCGACATCCTTCCGGTCATTCCTATGCGGTTTGTTTCATTGTTGGCCCGTCACCTCTGCGCGTACTTCTAGATTCTGAGTCCTCATCCTACAGGCTCTTCTGCATCCTCAAATCATCCCAACGTTAGGAAAATACAAAGACAGCTGCAACTATGTCAACGCAGAACTTACTTCCTGACTCTGTTAATGTCCGGCATTCTGTTTCCCTGCTGCAGTCATTCAAGCACAGAGGCAGGAGCCTGGCTGCTCCCCTGTCTTTCCTCACCGGCTGTGCAAGCAGCAGCCACTGCAGGCTGCCCTGCCCTACCTGCCCTGCCTGCCTGTGTGAAGGGGGCAATGCAATGGAGTCGTCAAGTAGATGCACACATCTGGGGTACTCTTAACAGAAGGTGCTTATATCAACGGGGGACACACACACTGATGACTGGGATCAGGGGGACAGCGAGGACCACCATGAGCCAGAGGCTGGTATACTCGACTTGACCCTTTTGCACAGTTGTTATGTTGCTGCCTGGTTCCTGTGTTGGAGAAGAAGCAGCCGCAAGGTTTTTGCAAATACATAGACGGCCTTCCCAACAGAAGGCCAAGAACCTTCAAAGGGCACTTTTTTTTTTCTCTTTCTGCTGAAGCCGCAGAAAGAAAACACAGGGAAGAATATCTATTGACAAAAATTTCATTTATGCTCTTTGTGGTTAAGGCTGTACGCAAGATACTCCATTATCTTAAAGGGAATGGGACAGTTTTATTTATGTTTAAGTCAGGAACAGTTAATTAGCATTTCTAAATCCACCTCCTATACGGACTTGGGACATTGTGGCTGCAAAGAAATGGTACTAAGGAGAAAGCAAGAAGCCTCAGTTCAGACTTGCACCACTCAGGAGGTATCAAGTCTGGCCCTTTCTCACTTCCATTTCCCCATCTGCAAAGTGGGTCTATAAATGGTACTTGATTCATTTGGAAGCCACAATGAACACAATCTTCACAAAGCATCTCAGCCAAGCTCCTGCAACAGGTACTGCAGGCTGCAGTCTTGCCTCTCCATCCAGGCCTGCAGCAAGACTAGCTTTCAGGGCTGCATAAGGAATGAGGTGTGGCCAAGTGACTTGCTTTGGCAAATGAAATGGCAGAAATGGCACATGTCACTTCCAAAAGAAACACTGGAAGCCAGAGTGTGACTCACCACAGTCTTTTGTCCTGTTCTTCCACCTCTAAGACAAATGTGGAATCGAATCCAGGATGGCCCGGGGTGGAAAGGGCTGTCCTCACTCCACAGGCCGGGGCTGGGAGCTGCTGAGATCTGGCACAGTTTGACTATTAGCACAGGTATCAGTGGGAGATAGCCGCCATTACTGACACCACAAATCATGCCCTTGGCTAAACACAGGGAAACTGGGCTTGATTAGAGCCAAAGAAAAATGCCCATCAATTTCAAGTTGTAAGTTTCAAGTTCTCAGGGAACATAGGTAAAAAAGACCATGTATCATTCTCTGTGTCAGCGAGACCCTCAGCCCAGCAAGGGATCCTGTAATAACTCACTTTATGAAGTGCTTATCATAATCAGGAATTCACCTAAGGATGTTATATTTCCTAATCTTATTTAACCCTGGCAATAATCCTATAGAGTGTCACGTCACTGTGGCAGGAAGAGACTTTCTGTTTCCTTCATTACTATCTCCCCTTTGTAGGAAGGGCATTTAAAAAATATTTTTTAAAGCTAATTTTGAAGATGGGCATGGTAGTAAATGTCTGTAACTATAGCACTGAGGCCATGAGTAGCAGCAAGAGAAAGATTGTTTTCCTGATGTTGGTCCCTTGGGTGGGGCTGACCAGCTCCAGTGGAGACTCTTAAAGAAAGCAAGGAGACTCTTAAAGATAGGCATGTGTGTGATATTCTGCAGCCTTCTCAAATACACACCAGGGAGACAGGGCAAGACAGGGAGAGATATGTGCAGAAGGAACAAAATCCCTGGTGATTCAGCTGGGTGTAGAGAAGCTGGTCCAGCCACCTCCAGGGAATTCTGTGACTAGTTCTAGCCAGAACATGTTGGCAGAGCAACCTTTGTGGATTCTAAGTGAAAGATTGAGAACCAGAATGCCAATACATGCCAGTTTGCTATTCTCTCTTCACCTTCAGCAGTGCTGGAGAAAGAGTGGAGGTGGTCACATGGGGTCCCCAGACCCCTCACAAAAGCAAAGACCTTGACGGCACTCCCCTCTATACCACTCATTTGTCATAAGCCTGAAATGAAAGACCGTGACATTATGTCACTCAAGTGTTCCCATAGAGTCTGACCTATCCTCACATACAACATGGGAGATCGAATACTCAGAGAAGGAAAAACAAACCCAAGGAAATCACGAGAGAATTAACATTAGGGCAAAGCTAGTCAAGGGAAAAAGAGAGTAATTCACATTAGATACCACTGGAAGTCCAATTCATATTTCAGAGTCTATTAAGCTTGTTTTTAACATCAAGATCATAATAAAACAAATCTTTTAGAAAATATGTTACTCAAAGTGATTGGAAAAACACAACTAGTCTCATGGCCACTGAAGAAAGTGGAAATCTGTCAAAGAATCACCATATTAGAAGACTGTCCTTGGAAAACTGCTCGGGAGCTTCAAAGAATAAATAAGCAAGTCCTGGTTTTACTACTCCTTACAAAAAGAGGGCTGGACACTTCATTTTTACACTGTTACAAAATGGGAAAGACATACCAAGGTTGCCAAATCATACAAACGATAAGTTCAATCTAACTATACAGAAATATTCAACAGCCCACTGTCAAGTAGAATGTAGGAAACGAGGGTTCAATATTGGAGACTCTACTGAAGATCAGGCATGCACACACACACACACACACACACACACACACAGGATGGGAGTCTCTCATTGATTTAATTTGATAATAACAAGTCAACTTTAACTTCAATATAAAAGAAAATCTCAAAGTAAAATAATAATATCATTTTTTTAATCTTTCTCAAGGGCTGGTGAGATGGCTCAGCAGGTTATGCCCCTTGCCACCAAGCCTGACCACCAGATCTTAATGCCTAGAATCCACAGCTGCACGTTGGAAAGGGAGAACTGCTCCTGCAAGTCATGTTCTGACTTCTACATACACATGTGTGCACATACACAAACAAATAAAAGCATGTTTTAAAAAAACCCTCTCACACCAACTACCATGCATTTATATTAAGATCAATATCATAGGAACATATGAATTGCCACAATATTATAGTGCTTTTCTTTGAGTGCTTGACAATGTAATTAGACAAGAAAATGAAGTAAGTACAAAGCAGTATAGAAAAGGACACAAAATTATTATTTGCAAAAGATACAATGATCTGCTGGAGAATCCTGTAACCCACATTTTAAGTCACTGAAAAGCAGTGGCTAAATAAGAGTAAGAAAAGCCAAACAAATTACTTCTAATCCCCCACACTATAGCAACAAGTCCAAAAACATGTAACAAGGAAACTGTGATCAAGGATGACCTAAACAGTAACGACTGCAGAAGAGGATCACAGATAGGCTTAAATAAGCAGGTGCTGCTCCCCTGGAAGTACTCTCATGACACCAATGTCGCAAAGACAGCACAGTCTCCATCTTGATACCCACATGTCAGAAAATGCCAAAAGGCAATAAACACCTCTCTTCCACAAGGCAGACATCTAGGTTGGACGGAAGGTCCCCCAGGTGAAGGCTCAGAGTTCTGGTGTACGGACCACTGAAGAGTCCTAACAGAACCTGGGGTGCAGGGTCCAGCCTGGCTTCACTGTCCCCGCAACACTGTGGCCTTAGGATGAGAACTAAGCTGTCATTGTTCATAGTTGAACCCACCTCAGTTTCCTACTGGAATTGATAAGGCAGGCCACGGAAGCAAGACAGAAATCCTCAAGCATACACGAGACCTTTTAGTACCTGGTAATGGTACTTCACATTGAGGACGTATGAATAGCACTGTCAATCTAACAGGGTAAGTAACTCAAAAACAAGAAGGATCGGAAAAGTGAAACATGGCTTCTAACATACATCATACACCAGAATGGCTGGCTGAAGGATTCCAGACTGGCTGGTAAGATCAAGGCATCCCAGACACTGCTGGAGGTGTTTGAATGTTTTTATAATCTGGGTCTGAGGAATGGCTCTGAACATATGCATAAACTGTATTAACAAATCCCGAACCATACATATCAGGTTTCCTCATGGGATAACAATAACAACAACAACTAAACCAAAAAGAAATCAGGAACCCACAGTAAAATATATATAGCAGGCAACTAAGCATGTACATATTTAGATATTAGAAATTATCTAAAAAAAAAAAAAGAAATCAAGCAAAGTTATGAACATGGATTTCAAAAATGAAGGAAAAACACAAATGCAGGCAATTTAGAAAGAGCAATAAATGTCCAGGAAGCAGGGCAGTGGTGGCGCACACCTTTAATCCAAGCACTTGGGAGGCAGAGGCAGGCAGATTTCTGAGTTCGAGGCCAGCCTGGTTGTCTATCAGAGTGAGTTCCAGGACAGCCAGGGCTACACAGAGAAACCCTGTCTCGAAAAAACCAAAAAAATTAAATGGTGGACTATTACATACCCTAGACATTATATTATTGATTATGTCCACATATGTATTTACTAGTATGCATATTCATATTCAAGATATATATATGAAGGCAATTAAGAAGTTTATAAGAGTTACATAATACGGTCACTATTCTCACATGCCCATGGTGATGTCCAGATCAACAATGGACTGCAAATACAATGTGTCACCAATGGCTGCAGAGCAATCTTAGCTTGTTCAAGCACACTCCAGAAAGCTCATACAACCAAGATATTCAATCAGTAAGAGACTGGAAGACGCCTGCTAACTGACTGCATCTAAGTATTAACTATGGCTCCTTGTATAGAATCACCAAACATCCCCCTTTTACTGATCATCCACAAGGTTATCATTTCTCTATGATAAATATTACTTATGCAACTAAAAATAAAGGTTAAAAATAAATTGAATTCCATGGGAAAATAAACATTTATTCTAAAAATTATCTCTAAAGTTAGAAAATGAAAGTTACATCTGCTTCCTAGACAGAAAGGAGAGTTTCAATTTGCTAGACACCACAGTCTCCCCAATTCAGCAAGAGTCAGAGGTCCCTGAATCGAGGGGTGACAGGATCCTCTCTGTCTCCCCTGAAACTGCTCTCTGAGCTCAGAGCGCCGCATCGCTGAGCCGAAGCATAACCTCCCTATTTACCATCACTGCAGAAATAGCATTTGAAATAATCTGCTCTTGACTACTAATAAAAGGGATGATTATAGAACCCTCTAAAACAAATAACCACAAATTACTGTTTTAGTCACATGGCTACTAATTTACTTTTTTAAACAGCCACAAGAAAACAATGCTTCTTATCACCCATTATTAAAAAATTACCAATCAGTGTTGATGAATTCCTCTGGTGGAGAAAAATGGGAGAGGAGATGATTAATTGCTACTCAAGAAAAAAAAAAAAAAAAGGCTCCCTCACAATGACTTGCAGGTCTGGGCTGCAAGAAACTCAGGCAGCCTCCTGCTGACTGCGGAGATCAGAGCATCAGGGTAGATGGGACAGGCCTGTAGAGTAAGGGGCATGGAGAACCAAGGGCACAGGCCCTTCTCTCCCTCTGCCAGTCTGCCATCAGTGGATCAGTTCTGTTATCACAAAGTCACACCTCAGCAGGAGGTCCTGCCTGGTCTCCCAGTATTCTTCTGAAGAACTTGAGAGGAGTCTCTGGTCTTGGAGCCCTGCTGCACTCATAGAAAGAGGCTGCAGAAGCCTGCATTGGTCTGAGAAGTCTAAATCACAGCCAGCTTTTGCAAAAGCAGGTGATGACTAATCTAGACGTGTTCTGACTTTCCCTTCTAATCCTATTGATTGGCTGGTGGCTTTCAGAGACCTGCTGAAGGACAAGCAGTGGCTTCAAGCAAAGGGTCCTCAGTGGCATTAGTCAGAGCAGAAATACAGGCCATACCAGAGCTCCTAGAGGCTGTGCAGCCTCACACCCAGCTGGGGACCACTGGCCAATACCTGGATTGCCTGCAGTTCAACTGTGCAGGCTGCGCTGCTGCAGCATCGAGGCTTGGCAAGCTGCAGGAGAAACCAAGCCCTCTCAGCTCTGTCTTGCACACTAGCAGTCGAGGAATGGAAAGCAGAGCTCTGGAAACAAAATTTGTTCTTTCACCCCCCAACTTAGCACCTCTAAACCCACACAATCCAGAGCAACCCAAACAGCCTTGCTCTCACCTACTATGTTGCCACCTATAAGCCTATTGCTACTTGCCTCCTCTTAGACTTTACTCACTTTCCTACAAGGGCAGACCCCACGAAGAGCCGTTGGGCAGTTACCACTGGAATTCATTTCTAAAACCGTGTACATAGAAGCCTAATGTTTTCCAAAGACTGAGTGAGCCTTAAAGGAAAATGATCAGAACCTTGTGGTCCATTTTGGTGAGCCCTTCACCACACCAGACTCCCTTCAACCTCATCCCAGCCCTCCAAGATGGAGGCTTGCTGTGCTCCACCTAAAGACTGAAAAACAAGTCCTCAATAAGAGCTGACTTCGCTTCTTGCATCTTCTCTTTCACCCTGTGGGTCTCTTGGGTGCTAAAGTTTCCACTCAGCTCTATGCTTCACCCAAGACAAACCAGGTATCACTTCCAAGAAGAATAGTCTCTCAGGATGGGTAGCACCCCAGAAGACCCTAGACCCTATTGAAGCTTTAACAACAACAAAAAGCAAACGGTGTCATGCATGAGGCATAAGCTAAGATCGTCTCCTTCAAGTCCATAGTCCAGCAGCAGCTGGCCCTCCCTCCTCTAGGTGCCACTGCCATTACAAAAATCAAAAAAGCAGCATCAGGTGCTCTCCTTGAATCTTGGGAACTACTTTCTATGAGTCCTCTACTTACAACCCATACAGCTTCTGTTGCCAAGGACTTTCAGAGAACCCTCTGCATGCCACACTGTCTCTGCCTCCAAAGGAGCTTAAAATCAAGCTGGGGAGATGATCAACGAGTTAAAGATCACACTCCAGATGAACCGTTAAAAGCACAGCACACCCTTAGAATTCAGACTCTAGCGAGCAGAACTTCAGTTTGCCCAGCACTATAATATTCCCAGGGCATAGCAGTGTGTGGCCCACAGGAGACAGCCAATCATCTTACACTGAACGACAGAGCACAAGTATGCCATCCAAAAAGAGAGTGCTGGCCCAAAGGTGCCAAAGCTACTGTTCACCATTTTTCTTGGGTAACTCCACCATCATTACAATTCCTATATCTCCACAGGGCAACCTTCACTGTTCCCATTTTGCCAATTAAAAATAACAAATGTGTGGCAAGTTAATCTCAAGATCATTAAGCACCCAAGCAAATGTGCCCCACTTGATAACCAGTGTTCCTAGCTAGTAGGCACAGGCTGGCCGAGGAGAGCTTTCCAGAGTAGGGTCAAAAGTGAAGAAACAGGTTTGGGAAAAATCAAGGCAGGAACACATCCTCTGCCTGGAGAAGATGTCCAAAGCAGGGCCTCAGGTAGCCCAGGTTGGCTTTGAACTCACTCTGTCACCTTCCTGTATGTATCACCATGTGGGGCTGAGGACTGAACCCAGAGCTCCATACATGCTATCTTCCAATGGTTGCTATGCTAAGTTGCTACATTCTACTTAGATATGCCCAATTCAAGACAAAGTACTAAGAACCCGAGAATACATGTAAGGAGGGCAATCCTCGCATTGTTCAAAGAAAACAAGCCAATCCCCAGAAGTTTTTCATTTCGAATAATCCCGAAATCTGTGAGTTACAGAAAGTGAGTTAGGTATGGAGCCATGGAGAAGAGCAGTTCTCAAGCTCACCTCTCTACCAGAAAGAGGGACCTCACTACTTTCAAAACCATAGTGGTAAGATTTGAGTGTCTGCTAAGGCCACTCTACAAAGCACTTTATGACATCACACCTACCATCCAGACTTCCAACGCTAGGAAATGCTAGTGAATGAAGATATTAAGAAGCAAATCATGGTCCCTTTCCCGATGCACAGCCTGTGTCTCTCAACATTCTCAATAGGAAGAAGAACCCCATGCTACCTCCTTTCATTCCCATCATTGGCAGAAGTAAACCATTTTAATCTTGGCAATAAATATTGACTGAGCACCAACCGTCTACAAAGCCCTGCTGCATTCCCTTGGCTGCAAGGGCAATCAATACATTCTATTGGAGACAGGCGGGCAAAAATCAAAAAAGGACAAGCTTTCAAACAGTGGAGAGTAGTGGACAAAAATGAAAAGGATGATGGGTAAGAATGAGGGGAAGGGGAGGCTTACCTGAGCCTGTGAGCCAAGTCCTGATTGATGAGAAAGCAATTTGGGAAGACCACATCCTCAACCAGGTAGCAAAAATTGGTGGTCAGCAAGAACAAAGCCCTAAAGTTGGGCTTGATGTGTCTGAAGCACAGGAGTTCAGGGACAGGGAGAAGGGAAGACAAAAGGGGGGATCCAAGGGGATGGGGTTGTGGAGGTCACTGGAATGCTGGGAATACGAAGCAGAATGATGATGGCATTGGGAGTGTTGAAGCAGTAGAGTAAAAAAAAAAAAAATAACGTTTGTTTTAAGGGTTCACTCTGAACTTCATCAAGACAGACACAAGTCAGGCCTTACTTTGTACAGGTTGGTCATCCACCTAAGAGCTCAGCAGCTCCAGCAGATAAGCAAGGTGCAGCCGCGGTATTTGTACTTCTAAGAATGCTCTTTGAAGACATAAGACCAATTTAAAATAAAATCCAATTTGCTTTGGCCTTTTCTTTTTTTTTTTTTTTTCTTTTCTTTCCCCATAAATGAAAGTGAAAAATACAGTTCCTATACCCAGGGCTCAAAAATCTCACAATTTAAAAACAAGTCCTGAAGGAAGATATGAGTCAGGAGTCATGAAGGTAGCATGAATGCCTTCCGGGAGACATTTAGATCCTAGCACCAATCTAACATTCCAAGAGAGCACTGGGATACTAAGTGGACTGAGAATACTCCACAAGAAACAGCAACTTGTGGTCAGAGTGAGGGGCCTACTGCCCCTGGGATGTCTAATACCATCACATATGCCGGATCCCAGAAAGTGATGCAGAAGCCAAAACAGTAAAGGAATGGTCAGCTTGACAACCAACCGCTACACCCCCAGTACCAGGAAAACACTATCTCAGCATCCAACATACCAAAGACAGTCCACGTGAGGCTATATTTGTGGCAATACCTTGCCAAAAATCTGGGCTAATCTGACTCTGCTATTCATAAATTCCCCCCTCATGTTAAAGCACATGTGTTTGGGAAAGGAAAATGAATCCAAGTCTAGTTTAGACGCTTGGAAACGCTTAGGTTACTTGGAAACCATCTGGAGTTCCTGAAAGCATGAGAAGCCACCACATCCCCTGCCCTCAAATGCCCACTGTAACTAGGGCAGTATGCTTCCATCATGTCCTCTGTTCTCCAGGGAAGTCCCTACCCCCACCCTAGCAGGTGCCAGTTCAAGCTCCACTTCCCCCCAAGAAAGGTATTTGGTTTCTCAACAAACCTGGCGGAGAGCACTCTGGTGTGGAGCTTGCACTTGAATGGCACCCAAGGCTAGGCTCTTCGCTTTCTGATTACTTTAAACTGCACACCTGAATTCCTTTGACAACCACACAGAAATCCTGCCCCGGGCACACAGATTCCATGAAAAATCCCCTCTATCTAACAAGCCTGTGTTTCAAGAATGTCTAGCTTTGGACGGGACCCACTAAGAATCCTTATGTAACCTTATAATAGATCTTGGCACCCCACAGATCTGCTCCTGGAGACACTGGCCCAGATCTAGTCCATGTTCACCAAGATGAGAGCAGCCTGGGTCCTGCAGATTCCTGGGGCAGAGCTGCTCTGAACTGGGAGGGAGGGGAGACTGTCCCCATCCTCTACCTGGCTGAGAGCCTCTGATCCTCCTCTCTGATCCTCCCTCATCTTCCAAGGGAGTTGAACCTCACTTTCGCAGCCTCCCTCCCTCCACTAAAATCAGTCTTGGGACCGAGCCTACAGCAGCGCCATGCCACCAGCACCTTCCCCCTCCCCGCCATCCTTTCCCCACCCCAAACGCTGAGGAAAAAACAGGAAAGTGATCCAGCATCAGCCCCTGAAAACAAACACAGCTCGAGTGGGGAAGGAGGGTGTTGACCAGGCCCAACACTATCTCAGGACCCTAAGCAGCCCTGAACTGGGCGCAGGGAGGAAGGGATCTTCTGAGGCAGCCAGCGACTTAACAGCCAGCAGCTCCAGAAGAGCAAACACCTGTTTCCAGGAAGAATCGCGACCAGAGGAAAAGGGAGTCCCGTGGAAAGGCAGAGAGGGCGAGGTGAAGGGGCAGCTAGGGACGCAGGTGAAGGATGCGTCACTCTTTGAGCTGGGCAACCCAAGCCTAGACCGGCGGGCGGGAAGCGAGCAAGGGTCGGGGTCGGGAAAGGAGAGGTCGCGCCAGCCAGCCCGCGTGGACCCAGGAGGGACGCTCAAGCTCCAGGCCGGGCAGCTCCATCACCTGCGCCTGGCAGATGCAGCCCAGCGGGCGTGCCGGCCAGGGGCGGCCAGCGGGTGACCTACCTGCCCACCGTCTGGTTGGCCAACTGGCGCATGCGGTTAAACTGCTTCTTCATCGTGGCCCCGCTGCCGCGCTAGCCCGGGAGCTGGGGAAGGACGGAGCTGCCCGGAGCCCGCCGCAGGGTTACATGGCTCCCGCGCCCAGCCTCCCGGGCGACGGCGGCGGCACTGCGGAGCCTGGGGAGCCGCCTGGCCCGCGCCCAGCCTCCCGAGAGCACCTCCGTCTAGTCCGCCCGCCGCATCCTTCTCTGTGTCACGCCCGGGGCCGCCCTAGGCGCCCGGCGGTCAGCCCCGGCTGCAGCCCCCAGCCCCAGCCGGGCGAGCGAACCGGGGAGTCTCCGCAGGCTGGCTAGCCAGCTGGCCGGGTGGTCCCCGTGCGCCTGTGCGGAATGCGCCGTGCATGCTGGGACTTGTAGTTTGCCGCTCCCACCTTTCCTCTGTCCAAAGTTTGTAAGGACAGCTTTAGTGCTAAGGTGGGAAAAGACAGTATTGCCAAGACGTTTAGGCTTTATCCTTCTAGAAAAGGAAATATTTTCGTGCTTCAATGATGAAACCAACGACACAACAACAAACATCTGATTGGAGTGAACATCTGGCTCCTATTGCATCGCAAACTAATCTGAGACATTTCAGTGCTAGGGGGATGTGTTCATTAAATTACATAAGGTCACCTTGTTGGTGTTCAATCACAAGGTTAAGCTTGGAGCAAAGGGTTTCAAACTAGGCATAGAATGCATCCAGAATGTCATCCTTAATCTTTTTCAAACCCAGTAGGTAACCAAAAGCTTACATAGGGTTGAATCAGTGACATCTTGTCCACTAGCCCAACCTGAGACAGCTTTTTTGTATGATTTAGATTTTAATCGCATAGTTATGTCCACTACCAGACCTGAATGGGTATCAGCTGGGTAGCCCACTGGCATCTGCCAGTTAGTTGAAGGAATTGTGGCTTATTAGACTTAGAAGGTGGCAGATGAGGGGGACAACAAAAGGCTCAACAGGTAAAGAAGCCTGATAACCTGTGTTCAATGTGTAGAACATGCGTGGTGGACAAAAGTAATTCCTGCAAGTTGTCTTACACACACACACACACACACCCCACTAAAATAAATAAATAAATAAATAAATAAAATGTAAAAATAAAAAGAATGAAAATCACATGTGATCTCAATTAGCTGTCATCATTATATATCATGTCAGAGTTATTGGGCAGTAGAGTCTTTGGATCAAACAAACATGAGTTTTCCCAGTAGAATTCCCCATACCTAATAAACAATTTTAGGAAAACTGCTGGGCCTTTCTCATCTCTAGTCTTCCCATCTTGAATAGAAAGCACTGTTGTTTGGTAGATGGAAATGAAAGAATGCTGTTTTCCAAATCCAACTACATACAGACTACCACATAGTCCACTGTGACAGATACAAGGGAAGTTAGCATAATGGGAAAAATCCAGGATCATTCCTATTATGAAAATTAAAAAAAACAAACAAACAAATGAATGAGCGTCTATGACCCGAGACACTCTGCAGTGTGTTGATTACAGTAGAAAGATGCCCTAAATATGGATCTAAGTATCTCACTGGCCAGCGGAACAAATGATGGTTTGAGGCATGTTTTGGCTGAATGAACATGAAATCTTTAATTAATTGTGAGTTCAGCCTCTGCTTATTAGGTCAAGAGTTCTGGCCAATTAGCAATGAAGGCATCCTGTGCTTGTAATTGACTGTATGTGGCTATAATGTCAATGTCATGTTATATAAACAAAGTACTTCTATTCTGAATTTTTAAAAAATGACCATGTGGTTAATAGTGATTATCAATTTAACAAGATCTGGATTCACCAGAGAAACAAGCCTACGGGCATGTCTGCAAGAGAGTGTTTAGGTTGACAGAGGTAGGAAGAACCACCTTAAATGTATGCAGCACTGTTCTCTGGGCTGCATATAAAAGAGAGAGTGAGTTGAGGATTATCTTCCTCTCTCTCTCTCTTCCTCCTGACAGCAGATGCAGTGTGACTAACTGCCCCCAGGTTCTATTGCTATGTCTGCCCTGCTATGATGGACTGTACCCACAAATTGTGAGCTCAAATTAACTCTATTACCTTAATTTGGTTGGAGTATTTCTTCACAGCAACATGAAAAGCCACCAATACCCTAATAAACATGGCTTTGTGTTCGTCAGTCACAGTGAGCCATTAAGACCACTCTATGGCTTTAAACCACATAATACTTGGTGACATTTACAACTGTGTTATTCAGTGCAGTGGCCCTTGAATGTGTGTGGCTGTTGAAATTTCAATAAATAAAAGAAAGAGTTTAGTGTCTCAGTCATCCTGTCCATACGTTAAGTGCATCTTCTTTATTCTGTCCTAGAATAAAGGATAATGACACAGGAAAAAAAAAAAGAGAAAATAATGTCAAATCTGTACTTTTGATCCTTCAAAGCAGATGTCAGAATCACATGTAACAAAATGGAGTTTTTAAAGAAAAGAGTTTGGAATTTAAGAACACAAGATTTTGTACTTTCATGGAGCTCGTGGAGACTGTAACATCTTGCTGTCTAAAGAACCCACATGCTGCTGGGGTGTTGAAGATGGTGATGCAGAAGATGAAACCAAGAAAGAGAAAGGGAAAGCAGATGGTATTCATAGTAATTCTACCTTTACCCCAAACTAAATAAATCAAACGCTACCTATCCCTCCAGAAGAGATTATGATTTATTGAGGTCATGATTAGTCAGCTGATTTTCTGTGTAAAGGAAATATACCCAGAATATCCTCCCTCCTCCTCTGCCCTATATCATCGAAACCAACTATGAATTAGTTGTGGGTGCTGTGGAGTGTGCAGAGTGACAGCCATCTAGCTGGAGTAAGAAGGGCACCTTGGTTGGGTTTAGTATTGCCTCACCACCGAGTCTCTGAAGGTATGTCTGAAAGTAGCCTGTGCCTTGTTCCTTTGTGGTCCATGCTTAACAGCAGGAGTAGGGAAGCTGTCTGCCAGGACAGGAAGTGCCTCCATCACACTGTCCGGTAGCTGCAGAGGTCCCTGCACATAAGTCCTCTGCGGTGGTGGGAAGCCAATCCCATAATGGGTCACAAATGTTCCATCTCCCCTTGTTCCCGCAAAAGTCAAACTGGCTGGATATGAAGCTGCTAGGGTTACAAACGAGCAGAAAGCACTACAGCCAAGACATGGCATGTCCTGAAATGTAATTTCTGAATCTAGAAGAAATATGCTTATAGTGAAATTTATTTGCGAGAGAAAAGGAGGGAAAACACGAGGGGAGAAGGGAAAGAATACTCTGCTCCTTGTGTTCCTGACTTTGATTATGGGAGGACAGCACCTCCCTATACCTGTTAACCTTTGGCTTGGCCACAGGAATCCTTTGACCACAAAATCACGTGCATCTTAACTTTCCCAATTATTGAGTTAGAATGGCTTTGGCATCAAATTAAATAAAATTTAAGAATAGCCCTTCAGCTGCTGTATACTATATTTCAGATTTCCAAGAACCACATACAGTTTCTAATGACATATGTCTCCCATAGACTTATGTATTTGGACATTTTGATCCCCAATTAAAGATGCTGTTTGGGAAGGTGGTGAGTTTAGGAAGCAGAATCTTGCTGAATGAAGTATGTAGCTGGTGAGTGGACTTTGAGCATTCGTAGTCATGTCTTTCCTCCTGTTCTCTTTCCTCTTCCCTTCTCCCTTCCCCTTTCCTCTGTCCCTTCCCCCTCCAACCTCCCTCTTCCTGTCTGCCTCTGCCTCGTCTCTTTCTCTGTCTCTCTGTCTCTTCCCTCCCTCCCTCCCTCTCTCTCTCTCTCTCTCTCTCTCTCTCTCTCTCTCTCTCTCTCTCTGTGTGTGTGTGTGTGTGTGTGTGCACTTCGTGTGACAGGATAAAAGTGTTTAGTGTGTTCAGCAGCTTCCTGCTCCTCCTGCCGTGCTTTTCATGTCTTGCCCACCATGATGGATGCTGTTCTATTAGAACCCTAAGCCAAAATAAATCCCTTTCTACTCTAAGTTGCCCTTGCTCATGGTATTTTATCACAGCAATCATAGGAAAGCAACTGTAATATTCCACACATTGTTTATAGCCATGGTATTAGGCAGTGCGAAATGAAACATGTCCATCACTACAGAAACTGTCACTTAGTAATCCTTGTCTAGAAAATCAGACCAAAGAAGAGGTCAAGAGTTCAGGTAGCTGCCAGTCATCTTACTAGGACTCTCTACCATACCCTTCATCACTCTTCAGATAGGAATATGTAGTTCCAAAGCTCAATGATATACGTTCTTACCCACCAGTTCAGCAAGCCACTTGGACATCCTATGCTACAGTACATTGGAAGAATTTATGTGGTTTTTCTAAGAGTCTAATCACCTTTATAACTATGGGCATAAATTTCATACCACTAAGGAAACCCCTTAGGTCCCAAAGTATTGGGAGGTTGATTTTGTTTTAATTTTATAAACTTTATTATCAAACTAATAAAATGTATTATCAAAATAATAAAGTTTATTATCAAAATAATGAAGTTTATTGTCAAAATAATAAAGTTGCAAATAAACAAGAGCATCACACATCAAAATTAACCAGCCCCAAAGTGTATACAATACTGCTGTACAATGAGAATAGACACTAAGAAAAGAAACCATGAAACTTCATATTAAATTTTCAGTAATGAATATATTTTATGCATTTATTCACTACCAAAACCAAAAGTCTCTATGACAGAGTTAGATCTAGGAAAACAATTCGCTTTATACCCTCTTTCATAACTCCTGTCTATCACTTATGTTTAGTCCTCCCTCGATCACTTATATACTCAGTCTTTCTTCTTCCTTTGTTCAGTTATATCATTACTTGTGTGAACATTTGTTTATATATTCACGTATATACATCTAATCCAACCATTTTCCTGCAACTTATAACTTCATACATTCACAAAGTATTCATATGTATGTATATAGTTTTTCATTTTCCATGTATTTGTTGATAGGAAATGAGGTAGGTTCCAGTCCTTTTCTATAGTTAACAAGGCTGCCATAACATGTGGTACAGTATGGAGTTCTCTGTGCATATGCTTAGGAGTGAAATAGCTGGATCATATTGTAGTTCTATTTTTTAATTTTTTTTGAGAAATCTTCAAACTGATTTCCACAATGGTGGTATTAAGTTACGTTCCTACCAACATCGAATATGGGTTCTTGTCTCTCCAAATCCTCTATAACATTTTTCATCAGACTTGTTCTTGTTAGTCGCTCTGACTGGGGTGAAGTAAATGTTGTAGATAGCCCTGGTGCTGTTTGTATTTTGATGCTAAGTCAGCTTCTCAGAGAGCTGGAGAAGAGAAGCTGCCTTTTTAAATTTTTCACTCAACAAATAAGCATCTCAGAGGAGTTCTAGTTCACATTTCCATATGGACAGGGATATTGAATGCTTTTTAAAATGGTTATTTCTTAAACATTGATTGGAGGTTTTATTTTCTTGGTGTTTGGTTTCTTCAACTCTTTGTAAGTCTGTATATTAGTCCCTCATTTGGAGTGTAGCTGGTAATGGCTTTCTCCCATTCTGTGGCCTGTCTGTTATCTCTGCTGACTGTTTTCATCACCGTAACAAAGCTGTTTATTTACATGTACTCCCATATATTAGGTGCTAGGAACCAAACTTGGATCCTCTGCAAAAACAACAGGTGCTCTGACCCACCAAGCATCTATCTCCCTGGTCCCTTCAAGGAAGCCTTGGGATATTTTGGTGTATGTCCACTCCTCATGGTGTGGCAAGTAGCATAATCAACTCCAGTTTTTCTTTTTGTTGTTGTTTAGTTTTTTTGTGTTTTTGTTTTTTTTTTTTTTTTGTTTTTGGTCAGGATCTCACTATGTAATATAGGCAAGTCTGGAACTTGCTGTGTAGACAAGGCTGGCCTTGAACTCTCAGTAACCTGCCTGCCTCTGCCTTCTGTGTGCCGGGACTAAAGTTATGTGCCACCATGGCCAGCTTCTCAACTCCAGTTTTTCCACCCTCCTTGGATCTGTATCTTTGCCACAGTCTAATTATGGGCAGGGCTCCCAGGAGACTGCTGTGGACATGAGTGGAAGTGTCTTGCATGGCTTTCCAATAAACCTTCAGATACTACACACATTTTTTCTTTTCCACTTGTGTTCTTTCAAGTCTACCATCACCCTAAGAACACAGAAAACTGCATCCTTTTGTCTTTATTTCCCCAAGTTTCAACAAAGAGTTTTATTTGTTGATCTCCCAGGAAAGAAATGATCTCCCTCTCAGAAAATGGTAGCCCACTGCTAGGCAGTTCAGTAACAAAAACATTCTCTGTCATCTCTTCTTTCTTCATATGCTGTGCTCAAGGGCACACATCATCCAAAGATTGACATGTGAGTGCTGTGAGGTGCCTACACTGCCTTGCTCATACCTTTGGATCCATTCTTTCCTTAGCAGACTAAGGAAACCTCCTTGATGTTCACATTCAATAGAAAGTTATTACCTTTTTTTTTGTAACAAAACACTTTAAAAAAAACTCCCTTCTTGCTGTCCACACTTCAAATATCTACTTTAAAAGTTTTATTAAAAAAAGAGAGAGTATTGAAGAATATATGCATTACTGTAGGTTCCTAGGTTACATACTTAGATGCTTCAGAAAGAGTTCAATTTCAAGTCTCATTGCTCTCCACGATGGGTAACAGAAAAATAGATCAGTTAGGACAACCACAGAAGTGAGAGGCATTCCACCACGGTGGAGCGAAGAAAACTTCTTTAACTGCCAACTTGTTGATTACAAGCGTGCAGGGACCCAACAAGGTCTGAATCTCAAACACAGAGTATGTATCAGAGAGAGCTGGCCAGCAGACCACTGAGAGATTTGAAGATATAAAATTCCACCGAAGGCACACACTGAAGACTCACGAGAAAGTTTTGGGGTCCTTTCCAATTAACTAGGCAGGAAATTGCTGACCCAGCATCCTCAGCTGAGGTCACACCACTGTGTATCTATCAAATTGCTAGGAGGTCACGTGACAGTTGGCATCTTTGGGTCCAGGGCTGAGAGAGCATACACAGCCCCAACAAAGTATACCAGAGGTATTTTTGCCAAACAGGAGCACTTTGGTGATGACGACTTTAGGAAAAGCTGTTTGGCTTTCTCTTCAGGGATGGTTGGAAGGACCATGACACTTTTGCCATCCTTCCAGTCATCTGGGATGGCAAACCTGTTTTCTACTGTCAGCTGAAGAGAAGGAATCATTCTGAGATCAAAGGTCCGAACAATGGTGGAAGGCACCGGATAGACAATTGTTATCATGGTCACACATGAATCACACAGGGCATTATAGGATGCCCTTTTCATCACTTTTTTGTTGGCTCTAACACACCCAAACAGGATGACAAAGTTCCTGTTTTTCTCATTAAAAATGGGAGAAGGTACCTTTTCTGTGGGCTCACTACCATCTTAAGCTCTGATATTCTTACTCCAGGCAAGATGGCTCTCAACATTGTCCATTAAAAGAACAAACAGCTTTATGTTCCTCTGGAAAAACTCCAGTGCCAGTTTTGTAGTTCTGCCAAGCTTTGGAGTGACATGGGGTAAGGTCCCATGAGTAGAAGAATTGAACGCCGCACTACTCTCCCAGAAAGGTGTGGAAGTGTGGCAGCCAACTGTACTATTGCTGTGGAACCAGGGAACTCCAGAAGATGCAAAATTCTGGGTACGGCAGCAGCAGTAATGCAGAAGGCAATGAGGCACAGCCCCAACAGTGGCTTCTCACCTTTTTGTCCAGCATGGGCACCCGTAAAGCCTGTCTGATACAGATCACAGGAGAAATTAGAGCATAAATTATTAAACTGATTTCAGGGATCATTATTTTTCTTATAGATGGGAGAAAGTGAATACATCTGAGAGAGAAAGAGAGACAGAGGGGGAGAGAGAGAGAGAATTGAGGCAGATTTAGAAATGAGAAAAGGGATTTAATCACAGGTACAACATAATTTAAAAATTGCAAGAGTGCATTGTCATATTTTATGGTTTTAAAATAAGCTTGCTATTCACTAGGAATGTGACTTGTTACAGGTGTTTTAAAAATAGGAAGCATGAAGAGAGCTAGAAAGCCAAAGAAACAGGCAGACTGTCAAAGAACAATGCCCCTCAAGCAGGTAGCCTCAAGATGGTTTCTGGGAAATGCTGATCTAGAGAAGCTTCAGATACTTTCAGTCCTGTTCTCTCAGAGTTTTAAGGAACAGAGGATCTCTCTGCCTATTTAAAAAGTTCCCAGACACTGAAATAAAATGAAAACCATCCTGATGTTAGGCCACAGCATCCCTGCTGCTGACTTTGACCCCACTCTGTTCTGACGTTTGAGGAAGACCCCAGAATCCCCGAGCCATAAACCATTATCACTCACAAAAACAGAATAGTAACTATTAATAAAATGTTGGTAAATGAGATCTAACAGTTTATTCATATAAATGTGCATACACATTAATGACAATCAACTACCCCCCCCATACACACACACACACCCTTGGTATTAAAATATTAATTGAAGCTAGTCATTTTGACAATCTTCCCTAGTAGGAACTTGACATAAGTTTCTGAGTAGGGCAATTTTGTGTCCCTCATGGAAATTTGAGAATGGTCCCTCTCATGGACTTGCCCAATCATGGTGCTGGTTGCTTCCGAAAGACAGTAAGCCTTGCAATATTGCCTTGTATTGCTTTATTTGGGGTAAACTAAACTGAGATTCACACATTCTCTAACAAAGAACCTCCTTCCATGTATCTATCGGCTCAGCAAATCTAGACTAACCACACCTCAGTACAAAAAATATATATATGTATACCCAGTTCAGTATAGGAGTGTTGAGGATTGGTGATGGATCTGATGGCCATAAGAAGCTATGTACCCAAGAATAAGGGTCTTAATCCTTAGAGGAAGTCCTGTCTAAATCCTTAAAGGAATCATTAAAGAACGAGGGCTGTGTTATATCTGTCACATAATCCCACATGCAGAGCAGCTTGGTGTATAGCCATTCAAGTATCATAAACTGGATACAAAGTTTGTCTTCTCTGTCCCAAATGCATGTAGTTCTGCATGGTGTCTGCATATATTGGGCATCACATACTACCTATGAATATGTACAATTTTATGCTTTTATGTACCTGTTAATCAAACAGTTAAAAATAATTCCCCATTTGTATATGACTGCCCACACTTATATATATACACACACATACAACACACATACAAATGGAGAGTTACTTATCGTATATGCATATATAAATGCCTATGCTTTTCTTATAGACTCTTCACTTCATCAAATGGAACAGTGAGATCTAGGGGAGATAGTCTCCTTGAAAGCTGTGTGGGAAATGAGGGAAGTACATCTTTTCATTCTCTTGTGTACTCTTGATACAGACACAGAGAACACTGGTTTAACATAACAGGAGTGGGTTGCCATGAGAAAGAGCCACATTGAGCAGGAGTGGAGTCTCGGATGCACAACACATGGCTTCTGAGCTAAAGAACCCCCAAAGAGGTAGAAATCATGCATTTGACACTGTGGGTACAATGCATTAGAAGACAAGCTGTCCTGGTCATGTGTTCACAGAAGAGCTGATAGGCTAAATAATTCAGCTACCACTCAGGCCTAGCTCCAGGGCTTTGAGTTGGCTCACCCAACATCTACCCCATCTGTGAACTGCTGGAGTGAACGAAGGGGCTAGTCTTACAGAACCAAAGCTACAGGATCTCCATGACACAGGGCAACAACAAGGTATCTGAGAGAAATCCGAGTGAGGATCAAGTATTGACAGTGTAGCAGAAGTCAGAGGCCTTGAATCAGATCAATGACTCATTGCAACGAATAGCAAGTAAAGCTGTTTAGGCAAAAGGCTATATTGTGTGACACACCGCAGCTTCTACATTGACATGTTTTTGTTTTGTTTGGGGGAGGGTTGCAGGTGCAGAGGGTGGATATAGACGGTCAGGGAGAGAAGTAGGATTGGGGTGCATGATGTGAAATTCATAAAGAATCAATAAAATGTGTTTTTTTAAATTCCACCCTCCTCCCTTAATCCATGAGACTCAAATGACCCTACTTTTTAGCTTGGGGAAACTAGGACGTGAGAATGAACTTGTGCCTGCTTCTCCGGACCAGTTCAGGGACTCATGAGAAGTTCAGACACTGACAGCCAACAGTGAGATTTCTGCTGAGACTCTTAGAAGTGAGATCACTTGTGCTGGAATTCTTACATTTTGATGATGTTAACCATGATCTTGTAATTATACATGAGTTGTACAACAGCCTCAAAGTAAGGGGAGAACAACATGAGAGAAGGCAGAACTACCCACAGAGAAAAGCAGTTCTCATCTGAATCAGGTTTGGGGTTGTCTCTCTGGTCCAAAGGTCATCCAATAGCATCATAGCTCCTCCATGGGATCACACATTCTCCAGTGAAAAAAATGACAGATGGAAATATCCTTAAGTGAGAAAAGCAGATATAAAAATCTACATCTTAGGGATGCTGTATATGTCTAATAGGTCATCTGGATCCCCAATTTATTCCATGCATTCTTTAGTTGGTACTGTTGCCAAACCGGTGAATACAGCAGCTTGGCTAGATGCACACCTACCTGTATGTGCATGTGTGTATCTCAATAGGATGTTAATGCAGTTTGTGTGTTTACGTCACAAATCGTTTACTTTGTTAGTGTGACTGGCGCTGTGCACAGGCAGGGACTTCGGAGGTGGACAAATCAAAGTCTGATATTGGGCTCTGCTAGTTTATAAGTTATGTCACCCTAGACAATTTACTCAGTCTCTCTCAGCCTTAGTTTCTTCATCTGCAAGATGGGATGACAGTGGTACCCTCTTCTGCAGCTGCTGAAAGGAGACAAGGAAGCAACATGCAGAAAGAATATCACATCCAGGCATATTATCTGATCAAAGAAAAAAATGCTTACATCTCTTTAAAATAAACATTTTATTTAAAAATATATGCATTTTTTTTTAAAAAAGGACACATGCCAACTTTGGTAATTTAGCCATTGCTTCTTTGCTCTCCCAGTGAGCCACATTTCTCTCAGATTATACTGAGCAAAGGAGACCAATATGAAAACAACACCACAAAAGGGCCAGGAGAACCATGCTTGCTTCCCTGTTCTTTCCAGAACACTGCTTTGTGTTCCAGTGAGAGTTGATTTCCATCTTCCAGCTATCCTTTGCTCTTTGTTCTTTTGACAAGGTCATTAGAACTGAGCCCTGGGAGCAGTGTGGGTCTTGCTCCTTTGGAAAACATTTTAAAAGTGCTTCTGGATCCCCTTGCTGCGCTCCTTTGCATATGACGCCATCTAAACCATCCAGAGGAAGCACAGCCTCCTGATGCCCATCATGGGTCCCAGTGGTTAGAATGAGCACCAGAGCCCTGCAGGGGGTTGCTTGTGGGAGTACTATTGATTCTTTATGATCTGAAGGGAACTCACTTATGCTCATTGGATCCAGTGGATCCTAGAACAAGATCCCTGCCAGGCAGCCACAAAGGTTTTCTCAAATTCCTTCCTGTCTTGAATCCATTTCCTTACAGATTGCTCTCTCCTAGCTAGGGCCTCTGGACACACCTGACCGTGTTCTCAGCACAATGGGACCGTCTTGTTCTAGGACCCTCACTCTTCCATGTCTGTTGATATCTTCTGTCTAGGGAAGACTCAGAAGTATCTGCCTCTGAACCTCCCTGCAGGTTTGTGTTAGACTTAGTTAGTTTCTTTATATCTGACAGCAGATTGTGCCCCAGCATAGTTTCTTCCCGTGGGAAAGGCAACAAGGAGCTGGGGAGAAGCAACAAGAATAAGTGGCCTCTAGTCTCTTTGAAACTTTTCTCTTGAGGAAGGGAAGCTCACCATGGATAGTCACCTCCCATGTCACTTCTGTCTCTTTTGCCCAGATATCTTACTGTGGTAACTTGAGATCAGGAAAAAAAATATGTTCCCTTGACATTTTCCTTATTTCCAAAGGGTTTCTCTGTCTGGGAAAACAGCCCCAAACCTCCCCTAGATGTTAAATAATGAACGAGAGGCAGATCAACAAAATACACTCCTATCCTGTGACCCTGGGAGAAGAGACAAGCTTGTGTGCTGATAACTTTTCATGAAAAGAAAAATATAAAGCAAGACCCAAAACTCCTGTTTCTGGAAAAATCAAGAGCCCTTCATCACTGCTAAGAGGATTTGAGTACAAAGGGCAGGGAGTGTCTCAGAGGGGCTCAGCATTCTTGCTTAGAGGAGGTGTGATCCCTCAGATGGTCAACATCCATGCTGAATCAACCCCTGAAGGTCTGTGTGCTCTGTGACACCAAGTGGCCACCCCCTGGATAGTACAGGTCACATGGGAGTTTTCAGCCTTACTAGCTCTAGGAAAACTGATTGAACATAAAATAAATAACTTTTGAGAAGAACTGTTTTAAAAGCTTGGGGTAGATTTTAGTCATTTTTGTCCCCAGCTAATGTTTGTGAAAGGCACAGGCTGCAGATCTATAGACTCGGACTCTTCAGATAGAGGATGTGTTGATCTTCCTGTTTACTCTGAACAGCTCAAAACGGCTGCTGTCTTCCACACTTGGGTTTCACTTTTTCTACTATGACATCATAGCTGAACCAAGAGGTTCATGGGTCAAGAAGTTGGGCCTCAGGTTTCTTTTCTCCTTCCTTTGCTTTTCTGCCTCCTCTCTTTCTCCTTCTCTTGCTCCTTTCTTCCTCCTTCCCTCCCTTCCTTCATTCCTTCTTCTGTCCCCTCCTTCTCCTCTCCTCCCCATCTTCTTACTCCCTCCTCTTCTCTCCTTCCTTTTCCTCCTTCCTCTCCTTTCTCCTTCACTTTTCCCCCTAGCCCCATTGTCTTGATAACACTGCTAGAACACAGGTGTAATTATTGAACCATAGTTTACTGGAAGAATTTGCACAGGGAAAATTTGGATTCCTTTAGATCAAGAAGGACCTGTTGTCCTGTAGCTACAGTAGGGATGGCTGCCAAGACTGACCTTACCATGGGGATATTATAGACCTCCTAACTATGTGGTCACTTGAGGCTCTAGGGACACTGCTAAACCCAAGGGTGGGCATCTCTGCACACCTCTTAGCTCACATTGTCACTACAAGAGGACGTGACTGATTAAAAGAACTTAAAAACCACAATAGGAGACAGCTGAAGGAACGTATTGACTGTTTGTGTCCATTTTTTCACAGCTGTCTCCAATCTGTCCAGTCTGCTACCTGTGCTGTCAAGACAGGGCACATGCACAAGGCCTGGGGAGATTGTAGGAGCAGGCTGAGGCCAAGTATCCAGGGACCCATTCTAGCTGTATTGATTTGCACTAGCAAACCAGAGCCGTCTTCCCTTTCGTCTAGTGTGAATTGTGTGTATCAGTTTGAATACTATTTTAAAAAGTTCCCCACAGTCTAGCTTAAAAAAACAAAAAGCAAAAAACAAACAAACAAACAAACAAACACAGAGCTGTCTAACCAATTGCCCAGACAAGGATTCCCCAAGGGAAAATTATTAGCACTCAGATGGGAGTCTAGGAGGCAGGACACTAGATTCATTTTCCAAAGAAGCAAGGAGGGGGTAACATACATGGTTCAGCAGAAGCCTGAAAAATGTACAGAGCAGGAAGCTTCATCCAGACTCAAATGAAACATCAGCATCGGAGGTCAAACCAATGTTTGGAATGTGGCAATAAGGTTCCTCCCCAGCTTCATCTTCATGCTAAGCTTTGCCTCTGGATCTGTGGTTCTGGTTGCATACAAACACGATGAGAAGTTTATCACGCAGACCCTTTCAAGCAAAATGCAGATCAAGGAATGTCAGAACAAAGTTCATGCTCCCTTTAGACTCTTCTGTAAGAGAAGACGCTAGCCTTGGCAGCCAGTGATGGTGAAGCCACTCTGTCCTATGATGTCCGAATTCCCTGCCAGGCTTTGTCCTCTCAAATCCATGTTCATTGCCAGGAGGAGCTTGTTCACTTGCAGCAAGTGGCTGTGAGCATTGGGTTGGAGTCCTTAGTCATATACAGAGAGGCAACGTGTAATCTGGTTGATCAATCAGCAATTCATAGTGAGAAAGGCCACGCACCATTCACAGCAGACTGAGGGTCAGAGGCCCTCTGAATGCCACTTTTCAGATATGCGTGCACACACGCATTTGTATACATATGTGTGTGCACATCTGTGTTTCCTTCCCTACAATAAGATCTGGTGGCTTCCAGAGTAGCAGTCACCAAAACCACTCAGTGTTCAAACATTATTATTATTTTTTTTACAAGTTGACAATGGAATGATTTCTAAATCTTTGGTTTATCAAAAAAGACAGCTTCTCAAAAATTCACAACATTATTGATTACTTTCTCTATAAGTGCACAGTGAATTTTTTTTTTTTTTTACACAAAAGAATAAAACAGTGCCTTGGTGACTTAAATTAAAACAAAACAATACAAAACAACAGCAATAGCTACTTTCTACAGCATGCAACATTGTAATACTTTAATTGGCGGCCACAGTGAGCCTCTGAGAGACTCTGACAATCTGTGTTGTCTTCCTCAGTCCCCAGTGCCCTGACCAAACACAGAGCAACAAGGAGAACTCCTCAAGACTATGGTCCTTCACTTTCCCGTTGTTTAAACTGTGCAATTGTGCTCTCGTTTGGAAAACTGACTGAAACATCTCCACTATACACGGCACCCTGATTTATCTTCACGCTATAAGGATTTCCAATTTCTCCAAAGCAACACAAACCAAAGATTGTCCATAAATCAAACAAGAATTTTAAAAAAAAAAGCTTTGTGACCAGTGGGCCACATCCCCAGTTTCTTCCTAAGGAAATTCTTGTGAACTCTATTTGCAGTCAATGCACATATGAAGAATGAGTTTGGCAAGAGAGTTTGGACTTTTAATGTTCTTTAAAAAGAAAAATGGCTTTAATAGGAGTATGGTAGCTTGTTAGAGCTGAAACCTTCTTTGGTGGGGGGGAGGAGAGAGTCAAAAGCAAAAGAGTCATAAAGGATTGATAGCTTGAAAGAAAAGTACTAAGAAGAAGATAAACTGAGGTGAATTCCCTCTGTCCACAAAAAGAAAAGAAAAATAAAGGAGAAGAAAAACAAGTTGGCCCTGTGTGTTACTCCTGTAATAGCAATCCACAGTCTTTCTTTCCCGGAATGTTAAATGGTGTTGTTCTCTAATTCTAACTTGCCCCAGTACAGCAACCTGGGCCTCCAGTTGCCTTTCTGATCATCTATCTCTAGTCTTTGGAACTAGAGGTAATAGTATTTGAGAGCCTCAAGGGGTCTTCATCCATGGCATGAAGTATCTGTGATTCAAGTTCTTACCTGCTATGCATCGCTGATGTACATAGTGGTGGCAGAGAAAACTGGGCTACTGGCTATAAAGCACCGTGTTCTGGATGTATTCTCTGGACAAAGCTAGTTAGTTGTTGCCAGTGATCACCAGTCCCGTGGGACCATTTAGGGGTTGAGGGACACTGAATTGCTTTTGCTTTCCTGGGAATTGATTGGTCTGTCCCTCTGACCATTCTTATTATTCTGCCTTAAGGACTCTATTGCCTGAAATAGGCCCTACTCTTCTGAAAGATAGAAGATGGACACACGGGAGGCTGCCTCAAGTACAGGATGGCTGCTGGAACATTTGAGGGACCGGCTTCCCTGCACTCCCCATGGAGGCTCTGTTCTCCTTCCACAGAAAGTTTAGTAAATTCATGACAAAAGCTAATGGTGTCAGCCTCTGTCCCAACAATGCCTGAGACCAACTGTAGTGTGAACTTATGTCCCAGTAATGCCGGAGACAAACTGTGGGCTGAAAACAAAAAAATACTGGTATGAGATAAGGCATCGGAAAAAAACATTTTTGGCATTCTTATTCTGACAAAGCACATTTTCAAATGCATCACTGAAGTTATTAATAGTTACTGAATGCTGGTAGATATTACATTAGACATATTTTAATAGCTGACTCCTGTTTGTTCTGGTTGGTTGTCACAGAAACCTCCATTGCTGTTTTTTTTCCTCCCCGTTTTTACCCCCTTCATCTTTTGGATCACACATTTCTGGCTGCGTGCTCTTCACCATGGGATTCCTACTGAGCTCTCATGGCACTTGGACCTCCGGTGTTTACCACTGCTGTAAGTGGAGGTCCATCGGGGAATTCAAATTGAGATCTGTGACATCCAGAAAATCGATGTTGAAAATGCTGGGCCCACTAGAGGTGAGGTTGCTGAAGCCTGGCGTGGAACTGGGTGGAGTAAGGTCCAGCCATTCCATTGTTTCCCAAGGAGACTCTGTGAAACTCAGCTGCAGACCATTGCTGTCCACGGAAGGAGGTGACAACTGTGTATGCATCGGCGACAGGGGCCCAGGCAAGAGCTCGTGAGCACTGAAGAGATCTTCCGCAGCCTTCCCTGGGAAGCCATCCATGATCCCATCAAAAGGAGGCTCGTCACTTCCGATTTTGAGGAGGGTAACATCGCTCACCTTTCCTATGGGGCTGTGAGAATTCAATAAGACTTCCAGGTGTTCATCACTGTCAGTGGCGTAGTGATCAAAGGCGACCTGGCCTCCTGAAGATGCCTGCTCAAAGGGAGCCGAGGGCTTGGGGAGGATGGTGGTTGGGCTGCAGGAGGACCCAGGTATCTTTGGAATTTTTTGAAGACATGAATGATCTTCCCTGGCGTCAGCTGGCATTTCTGTTGGCAAAGCACAGTGTGAATTGTGAAGTCACCTCAAACTGATCCCACATGATGAGTCTTTGGGATACATGAGTTGCTCCAAGGAAAGCAGAGACAGACGATGGGCATGCTTCCCTGCTCAGCACTTAACCCTGGGCTTGCCCCTAACTGCTCTGTCTCTCCATTTCCTCTTTCCCAAGGTTTCCCAAAATACCCTGAGCCGTGGAACATCTACTTTATTATTTTCAAACTCTTCTCAGCTGGGCTTCTTCTCTCCATTCCCTACCACTGGCTGTCATTGGAGCCCTTGTATCTCTGGCTACTCTCTGTTGAACAGCAAATGAAGGATAAGCATCATCCCACAACTATTTTTCTATTGGTACTTCCTTCTTATCACTCTTCGATGGTTTTTAGGACAGCCTGTTCCCCTACTTTAGGCCTGCTGATCACACTTCTTCTGCTGCTTCTGGAAACAATCCCCCCAGCTCACAGCCACTCTGCCAGATCAGTGTTTCTTATTTCTTTAAGACCATAGTATCCTTAGAAATCACACACTACTCGTGCTGGCTTCTCAGTTCCCTGTCCTTGCCATCTTGTTCAGTGATGCCAGCATCCTTTCTCCATTGTACACCTTGAGCCTTGTCTTTGAAAAGCACATCCTCCCAAGAGCTCTATCTTAAGCAGGATGTCCCACTCCCTGTCCTTCTCCTTTCCCCTCTCTAGCTCATGGATGGAGTATTCCAGGGCAATTATTTCTAAGGCATCTTAGGCACCTAACCCACTGGCTGCTGACTGGCCACTGCATCTCAGTACCTCCCACATCACTTCCTTCTGTCTCTGGATCATATTCTCTAATCTTCTGTTGCAGTTATTTCTACCTTTTGCTCTTATCTTCTAGATTAACAAAACTCTCCACCCTGATAAGCTCCCATCTGCTTTATTTTAGTCTGCCCCCAATTGCACTTAATTGCTCTAATTGCATTTAATTCTACCTTACAAATTTGAGCTTCTCTAGAAAACTCAACTCATTCATGATTAATTCGTGGCTATTCTTTCCTAAACTCCCCCACAGTCCATTCTGCGCTCTCACTATTCTGCATCCTTGTCACATTCTTCAGCAAAAAGGAGCACCAGGTATGAAAATCATCTTCCATCACAAAATTTAAATACACGTCTGCACCTGTACCCACCCCTTTCTTCCTCCTTCTTGTTATGGTGAGAAACACCAGTTCCCTCAGTCACTGTCTGTCTCGCTGAACAGACTGCGTTCCAGAGAAATGAGGAATTATCTGGTGGAGAACTGAATTTAACATGACGCCTGGCATTCCATCTGAGTCCTTTCCTGCTGCCTGTTAAACTTCAAATGCTGTTGATCAAGGGTTCAGTCCCAGGTTCTCATTTGACCTTCACACATGCTCCCTCTGATTCACACACTAGCCACACAGTAATGTTTCTTAAATAAATAAATGATTGGGTTAAAGAATACACTGGTTGCTTTTATTGCTAAGCTCAGAACATTTAATCATGAATGGAGCGTGCAGTGGGGATGGCTGATTGAGTCTGAGTAGCAAGCACAATACTTTCACTACCTTCTTGTTTGTTTCCTTTCATTTTTTGTGGAATTAGATGCAGAAAAAATGATGTAGCAACAGAACACACTTATGGAGACAGAGATGGGTTGAAAGGCAACATGCAAAGCATCCTCAGGATATAAGGTGATGAGGAAGCATCCACTGTGCTTCTCTTCTCTGCTAACAGAACACACTTGAAGCCCAGAGGAAGTGATGTTATTAGCAGACCGCCTGGTGTACCTCACTCAGTGTGCCCCTGACCTTGGTCATAAGAGGCCATGTCCTAGAGTATGCACAGGTATGGAGGGGCCTGACAGACAATGGGCAAGGCAGTCTCTTACCTCCACTTTCAATGAGGACATCCAGGAGTTCATCCATCTGCTGACTCCGAGTCATTTGCTATTGCAAATTAGCCAGAAGAAATCAGAGAGGTTAGAAGGCAATGGTTACTTCTGTGTGGAGACACTAGAAACAGCACTGCTTGTTTAAAGATTTAAAACTTGCTTAAGGCCCTAGAAACAGAATTAGGCTTGCTTAAGGATTCAACACAGCAGAGTAAAATTGAGCATAACATAAAACCTTGTAAGCTTAGTTTTCTTCTAAAGTATACACTCACCTGTTAACACAATCATCAACACTATGTATACACAGAGATCTTTTCATCTGAGAAACCAAAACTCTACACTCATTAAGCAATGCCCTTCAATACCTTTTGCCAACACCAGCAGTTGCTATTCTTCTTCCTGTCTCTATGAATTTGGCTCCTCTTGGTCTTGGACCGAGTGGTGCTCAAGTGTGGATTTTGGATTTCCATTTACCTATTGGACACTTGGGATGTTTCTACTTCTGGCTGAAGTGGATAATATTGCTATGAGATTAGTTAGACTGGCTAAAGGACTTTGGTTTGTGTTGATCCAATCTGTGTTTGATTAAATTGTACACAGATAATCCACAGAGCTAGATAATCCAACACATCAAACAAGAATGAGAAAGGCAGAACCGTGATCCTCAGCTCATGATTCAGGTCAGTTGTCTCGGAAGTTTCCATCCCAGGACCAAACACACCATAGAACCCTTTCTCACTCTGAAGCAACTTGTGTCTATCTCTGTTTGGCAGCTATGGATGTGGCCCAGAAAGTGAGCTTCAATATTCTTGGTTCCTCTTGCAAAATCTGTGAGTCTGTCCTTGCTTCTACTCATCTGAACTGTCAAGCATAGTCATACATCTCCTGAGCTTTTCAGAAAGGAGAAAGTCTACTTGGAATGACATCTTTTTATAGAAAAGGAGGCTTACTGCTTTGGTTTTGATTTTAGGGGACCAGATATGAGACAGTGCTTGATAGAGCTCTTTTCTGTGCTGGGTACATAGCTATGGTTAAATTATTTATCTTTCAATACCCTTAGGGGCTTATGTCCAGGAGCCCTTATCCTTTGGTTCCAAAATCTTCAGGTGCTTGTCTATTCTATAAGATGATATAGTAATTGCATAAAACCTGCACCAATGTCTATGCCATGCATGTCCTCTCTGGAGCCTATACCCTAACACAATGTAAATGCTATGGAAATAGCAACTGTCCTGTGTGACTTGGGGACTAGGGACAAGAGAAAGGGATGTATACTCAATACAGATGGAACAGTCATATGTCTAACATAGCAGGTGAGACTTGACTCTTGATGCTCTAATGCACATGCTGGAGAGACAGATCTGTGGAATTCCCAGAGGCAGCTTCAAGACAAGACAGACAGTCCTTTCATCTGGATGGGTTCCACACCACTTTTGGCCTGCAGCAAGTTTAAGGCTTGCTTGTGGGAACTTTTAGGACTTATTTCTCTAATGTGTTCAAGCCATGGCTGGTAGGATGTAGCCGCAGAGGGCTGACTATATAAAAGCACTCGTGTTTTTCTGTTTCTTACTTTTTAAATTCTGAAGTGTTTCAAGCACAAATGTGAGTGTTGGAGTCAATGAACCTCCTTGAATCTACTACTCAGATTCAATAGCCATCAACATTGTGCCAAGGTCATTGAGTTTTAAAGCTAAGGAGTTGAGAACATATAGTATTGAGAATTGCTTTCATAGTTGAGCACTTATCATGACCAAACAATAAGGTAAGTACTAGATTATCCCAAATCCTTATAGAGTAAATACTTTTATTTTCTTGAAGAGAAGTTGAGTGTATATGCAACTTTAGTGACAGTAGCAGGTTACAAAGTTGGCACTAAGGCCAGGCTTTGTGGATGTCTGCTTTGCCTGTTCTCCCTGTATAGTTTACCTGTTACAAGCGTTCCTCTGCTTACCATGGAGTTACAGCTGGATAAAGACACCCTAAGCTAATACTATCATAGACCAAAACGCATTGCACACACACAGCCCGCTGCCCATCCTAGCTCAGCAACACAGTTTGCTGCAGAGCACCTGCTTCTCTTGTGATTGGTCTGTCAATTAGGAATTGTGGCACACTGTGCTTGCCAACACTCACAACACTGTCCCACGAGCTGTGAGCTCACAACAAAGCCCAAGTTCAAAACGCAATTTGGACTGAATGTACACCATTTTATAATACCACAAAGTAGAAAAGTCATCAACAGAGTTATCCTAACATAGAGCACTCATACAGATCCACTTTCCTAACTCTACTGGGGAGGTACCCAGTCCACTCACTATCAGAATCTACAAAACATACAATGGTCAATACTATAGAGTTATTTCTGCTGAGTCCATTTTTTGAACCGGATTGAACAAACCATGTGCTTACCTGTTTCACTGCATCTTCATAGGATGGGGGCTGGGTTATCTCTGAAACTGTTGAACTTGACTTAGAAAAAGTTGGGGATGGAATTGAAAACGTTGGCCCCACCTTGTCAGAAGATTGTAAACCAGTCATCTGCAATTCAGAGAACAAGATTCAAACCATGGGCCATAAGGGATAATGCTTGTGGTCCTGAAACCACATGCTACATTAGGACAAATGCCAAGGATTAATAATGTGAGCCCTAGATGAGAAGATAACAAACAACACTAATTGGTTAAGACCAGTTCATGCCACTGTTGATTTATTGTCTGTGGAATCTTAGTGTTGAACTCAGGGATTTGTTTTCTTCTCTAAAGTGTACCCTCTTCTCTTCTCTTCTCTCTCTTCTCTTCTCTTCTCTTCTCTTCTCTCTCTTCTCTTCTCTTCTCTTCTCTCTCTTCTCTCCTCTCCTCTCCTCTCCTCTCCTCTCCTCTCCTCTCCTCTCCTCTTCCCTCTCCTCTCCCCTCCCTCTCCTCTCCCTCCCTCCCCTCCCCTCCCCTCCCCTCCCCTCCCCTCCCCTCCCCTCCTTTCTCTTCTCTTTCTTCTTTACTTTTTTCAACTTATTTTATTTTAGTGTAGTTTAGTTTAGTTTATTTGAGATAGTGTCTCACTATATAATCCTAGCTATCCTGGAAGTCACCATATAGACCAGACTGGCCTTAAAGCCTCCCAGAGACCTATCTACCTCTATATCCAGGGTGCTAGGATTGAAGGCGTGTGCCACCACACCTAGCAGATGCATTCTTTCCTACTGGATGGATGAAGAAGGGACATGAGCTCAATCCAATACAAAGAAGATCTTCAACGCAGGCATTTTCAGACTAGCTCATTCCTTGGGTCAATGCATTCCAAACTGGCTCATTTTTGCATAGTTACTGTGAGGGTGGTCTTCTGTGGGTGCCTAGCCTGTGAGAGCTTCTACCCCTTTGCTGAGTTCAGACATATGTCTCTTTAATGACTTGTCCACCTTTTGCCTGTCACTCTCCTCTGGAAACTCCCCACATCCTGACTCCTCACTTTCCTAATCCTTTCACCAGCTTATGAGCATCATCTTTCTATCCTCTGCAGAGACTCAGATGTGGACCTCAGATTCTCACTTCTTTACATGAATGTATCATGTACCCACCTCTGTCTCCAACACTATTTTCTCCCCAGGCCCCGTTTCAATCCACACCATCACAGAAACTGGTTTATTGTCAACTTCTCCGGTACAAACCTTTGGATGAATAACTGGGCTTTTGGGACAAGGGTTGAGCCCAGTAACTGTGACTGCTGTCTGCTTGGGTGCCAGAGAAAGGCTGATGGAGGCTGGAAGATGGGGGAGAGAAGCTAGGAGGATGGCCTTCGTGTGCCCCTGAGTTCTGGAGAAAGGAACACATGAGAAATTAAAGAGTTATCAGCATACTTGATTGTGGCTTTAGCTGACACTTCTGGCCACTGTCTTTGCCCTCAGTTTCTGACATTTACAAAGCTTCCTGAATTCTATTCGCAGATGACCTTATCTACAATGTTCCTTTGCATGTATCGCCTATGGTTTACAAACTTCCACTAGCTCTCACGTATCCACAGCATAGATTCTGCACATCTCACCTGTGTAAGTGTTCAAGGTCTCCTATGACTATAGGCACTATCTAGTTCTAGGAACCTAAATTCTCCTCCTGTAACCACGACCTCTACAGTCTGCCTACTTATCTTTGTCTGTTTTCTATTTAGATTCCTAAGACTCCGAAGCTTCATGGACGAAAAGACAAGTCTACTAAAGTCCTGACGCAGCCTTTTCCTTTTTAGTGCTACTTGTGAAGTGCGGGCTGATCACAAAGCCTCTTTATCAGCTCTGTACCATCAATCTCTCTTCTACCCATGTATTCTGTGTTGCATGATTTCATGATGTATATCAGTCGTGTTATTTGTCCTTCATGAAATTGCTACTGTCCAATAGAGTTTTTGTAAACAACAAATTATTGCATCATCGTATTCCTCCCCAACAGCACTGATATCCTCAAAATGGAAAAATCATGGCCCAGGCCATGTCCCAAGGGCTATATTTACCTTTGTTGCCTAGGACACTGTGAATGCAATAGATGTTTATGAATGGTGTTGATAGCTATTTTAGTCTCCATCCCTCCCAGTATGTCCTCACAGGAGTGGGCACCACTGGTGTGAATGTGTTGTTCAGGTAGGTGTGTGAAAATGTACTCTCATTACTTCTAGACAGGCTTCACCTCCCCTCCTCCATCGCCAGGGTAGAAACATTTTATTATGAATTTTAAAGTCAACGAATTCTGGGGTTCTAGGCAGGAGTTCAGTCTTCCCGGCTCTCATTTTTCTTGATGTCAAATAAGAACACTAAACTGGAGCCATAGGGTTGCTGTGACCATGAAAAAGATAGCTCCTGTTCATGACTCTTAGTATGTGGTATGTGGCATGTCCTCAATGTGGGTTGTCTTAGATTTTACAGTCTTTGAAAATGTGGTTTTCTTCTTCAAATAGTTGACTATATACTTTCTTAATAACCGTTAGTTTTGTGAACAAAAGGAGAGTCTTCGCTGATCATGTTGGGTGTAGTCTTTGACCTGTTATTGTCACTTGTCTTCTGAAGTTCTTCTCTTATTCTGTCCCAGCCACTCACTGCCTCTCATTCAGATCCTTCTGTACTTTACTTGTTCTGACCCTGGGACCTTTCACTGATGCATTTCCCATGTCTCTATTCCCAAATACTAACAATGTTTCCTCCTTTACCTCTCTCAAGGTTTCCCTTGAACATTCCCGTGCTCTTTAGTGGATACTGTAAACTTCCAGGCTTCTCACACAAACCAGCCCCTCTCTGCTTTTACCACAAGATGGACCATCTATTTCCTTGACACTTAACATCTGTTCTCCCCCAGGAGTATAGAGTGGCTAGAGTGTGGCACACAGTAGGTCTTACAGAATATTTGAGAAAAATGTAAGCGAATGATAAGCACTTTCTCACACATAGTCTGCCTCCCCATCCCCAAATGTGGTGTTAGGATACAGCTTAAGTCACCTCAAACTCATAGCAAACCCCTGCCTCAGCTTCCAGAATGTTTAAATTCCAGGCCAGTACTACAATGTCTAACTTTTGGCTCTCGATAGAACAATTTGGGCTATGACAAGAGTTGATATCAATTAGTCAGCCAAATAATAGCAAAATATTGCTTAGGGCCTAATAGATAAGGTTTATTTGAAAGTTATGCATTGTTGAAAATTGTCTATGCTACAAGAGTAAAGCTAAGGAGTTTGGCACAGAAGCTATGACTTCCAGAGGTTTGCCTTCCAAGCCTTTTATAGAGTAAGTTTGCCAACCGGTAATGCAAAGGCTGGTGGTGAAGACTCAAGATCGGTAGAGTCAGTGAGGTGCTGCCTAGCTTCTCAGAAACTCTACCCAGCTCTTGAGTGGGAGTTAATCCCCTGCCTCCTGAAAGAGACACCCTTTGGCGAGGTCATAGGTGCTTACCTGTGCACAACCTTGGCTGCTGCTAGGTGAAGAGACTCCATGGCTCTCTCTCTGAGCCCCAGAAGAGGAGGCCAGGAAGTAATGGTTGTTGGGAGATGGGGGCAGACTGATGTGCTGCGGACTCTTCAGGGCACCCAAGGGCGAGTGCTGAGGGGAGCACTGGGGGCTGAGAAATGTGGACGAGAGTACATGGGTTTGACCTGAGGACTCCACACAGTGAGGCAGCATCTGAGCAGTCTCACAGGCTGGAGGAGGACTGTCAGAGCTGTGGCCCTGTCCCTTCCCAGATGCCTGCTGGGCTGCGAAGGGGCAGCTAGAGACATCTTCCTGCTTGATGGTGGTGGCCAAGAAGGGAAGTGGCTTCTGGTCACTGCAGCTGCTCTTCTGCTTCTGCAGTTGCATCCTCAGCTCCTCCACCTGCCGCTGCTCCTGCCGCAGCTTCCAGGTAAGCTGGTTAATCACCTTCTGCTTCTCCACCAGCATCTTGTCCTTCTCAGAGTCTAGCCCATCAGGCTCGGAGGGGCCCGACCCTCCATTCAGGCTGCTCAGCAGACTCTCGTCCGTGCAGGCGGGCACTGGAGATGCGTGTAGGCCAAAGCCAGGTGACGCATCAGTGAAGGTGTCTGGCAACGACCCTGCAGCGGACAAGTCAGATGAGGCAGGGGAGATGGGTGGGCTGGAGCTTGTGCTGCCGAAGTGGTAGAAGCCTGACGGGGAGGACTGATAACTGGGCAAGGAGTTGGGTGTGACGGAAAGGTAACAGTTGTGATGTCCCCAAAGTTGGGCACAGGGTTGCCAGCACAATCTTGGAACGGTCGAAGCCGGTCCACCAGCGCCGTCTTGGTGCCCGACACTGGCAAGCCCCGGATTCGAAGCTGTTGTCTTAATTCTGACACCTTAAGAAATGAGGAGACCATTAGTGCAGTGTCCTGTGACAGTGTATTTTTATTTGTTATTAACGGAGCTTTGAGACACACACATAGAACTTAACAATATCGATCTACTTTTCTTTTAATATTTCTTTGCAATTTCTCTCCTGCCTCTGATTTAAACCAATTTTACACAATTTTAACAACTCTTAAAAAAACAAACTTTATCACCCCTAAGTCCATCATAATGTGAAAATATTGTGAATTCAAAAACACAGGGAAAACGCTTAACTTGTGGAACAAGCCAGCTGAGCTTTGAGGCCTGCACAGAGCATCAGCCATTCCCAGAGGCCCATCCCTGCTGCCGGCCCAACAGAAAGACTGACAGCTATCACCAGCCCAGGAGTCAGAAATTAGTTCATATATGGCCTGTAGGAGTGTACATCATTTTACAACACTGTACATAAAGAATTAACGCACTTCGAGCCACTGTAGTGAAGACCATCTCTGCCTTGCTCTTCATGGTTGTAGTCATGGGAACGCTTTTCTTAACCTAATGGTCAAGTCACCTAACACACAGATCTCTAACCTCATCTCAGCCTGCTTCATGGCTGCAGGAGATTGGTGTCTTCCTGGGTTTAGATACACAAGCCTAACAGTAATCCACAACAATTATCAGGCATTCTGGCTTCTTCTACCTCGAGTTCTTCCCCAAATCTAAACATACACCTGCTCACTGAAGGGCTTGATAGAAAACACAGATTGTGGACCTTTCTGGAGTTTGGCTACAGTAGGTCTTGAAGGAGACCAAGATCTTCCATTTATACCAACCCCAGGGAGAATTTATGCCACTGATCTCAAACCAGACTTTGAGAACAAGACTTTATATGAGGAAGGGGAGTGTGAAGGAAGATTATGCACATGTATTTGCAAATGTGTATCTGTTCAGGAGATGGAACCCAGGGCCTTGACATGGTAGACCAGTTGTCTACTCTTGAGTTACCCTCCAATTCCTTAGCTTCTGGGGTTTGGGTTTTGTCTTCATTTTGTCTGCCTGGCCTCTGACTCTCAGTCCTCTGGCCCCACCTCTTCAGTGTTGGGATTCCAGACATACCTCACTATGTTGTATGGTGGGTATATGTTGGGTCCATTAATTTTCACGACAAGGTGGATAGAAATTGCATATTGAAGAAAGCACCTGGTGATAAAACCAGACCATTGCTGGTCTTAGCTTCTGATCCTTCACGCTCTCTTTGAAGGGGATATTAATCCCTGCCTCATACATTTTTGCAAGGGCATACATGGATTTATAAAAGCACTTGGAATAGTGCCTGGAAAATGGTTGTGCAATATAAAGCCATTATTATTATACTGACACACGTGTAATTAATTAATTGCCACATTCTTAAAATGTCCACAAGTTGTAAACGATGAAACATACATAAGCATGGAAACTGGTTAAATAAAAATTACTGCAAATGATGAGATACCAAAGATCCACTAAAATTAAAGCTAGGAAAGTTTGTTGACCTTCTGTGAAGAATAATTGTGTATAAGCTTATTGTTAACTGAAAGAACATTTGTGATGATATTATTTTAAATAAATGAATAATGCATCCATACATTTAAACTTATGTTGCTTATAAAATTATCTAATGACTATATGCTAGAATGCTGGCTAGTGCATTCTGTATTGGGTTTCCTAAATAGTCCATTTAGACGCATCACTTCTGTGATTAAGGCAGGAAACATTTTAAAACACCTAAGGTTCAATGATGCTATAAAACAGAAGAATATGTGGGAAAATTTTCTGTAGGGACAGAGCTTTTGAGCATAAAAAGCACATGAAGTAGTTATAAAAATATCCACAACTAAAATTTAAACCAAAATAAAAAAGCAAAAAAAATGTAAATTTTAATAGCAATCCTTGGAAAGAAATCAATGGCAGCATAAACAATAAGTTGCCAAAATAAGAACACATCAAGTGTGCCTATCATTATAAAAAGGAGAGGAGCTGGAGGAGTGGCTTGGCATGTTAGAGCACTGTTACTTTTGCAGGGGACCCACACACACATGGCAGTTCAGAACCACCTATAACTCCAGTTTCATGGGAATCTGACACTCTCTTCTGATCTCTGTGAACACCTAGCATGCACATGGTACACGTATATGCATGAGGGTAAAACACTCATACATATAAAACAAATGAAAACAAACAAAAGTAACAAAGAAAAAATTGAGACTGAATATAAAAATAGATAAGGCATCTGACCCAGCTCTTTATAAACAAAACACAGTTTTTAAAAGTCCCATAATACATGTGCATGACCATTAGTATTGTAGGGAGTGATGCAATTAAAATAAAAGGTATATTTTAGTTCACCCAATAACAGGTAAATGAGTAGGAGGGTTTATGTGTGAGCAACCTTAGCGAGCCGAGGGACCTAACTGTCTTCCTGTTTAAGGTACATCTCTGCAAACTGCAGCCAACAATGGCTGCGATCGGCTGAAATGCTCACTCTCTTTCCCCCAGCATCACTGAGCTGGAGCAGGTTCACTTTGGAGTGGAGCTGCTTTCATGTGTGGCTCTATAGCAGATTGTTTGGGAGAGAGAAATCTAGCCATATCCTTCAATTAAAAAGTATTCATGTAATGGTGGGGTTTTGGTACTTTGGGGGTGTTTTGGGGTTTTTTGTTTTGTTTTGTTTTTTGGTTTTTTTGAGACAGTGTTTCTCTGTGTAGCTCTAGATGTCCTGGAACTCAATTTTTAGACCATGCTGGCCGTCAACTCACTTAGATCTGCCTACTTCTTCCTCCTGTGTGCTGGGACTAAAGGCAAGAGCCACCATGCCTGGCTTAAAATCCAATAATGTATTTTAAACCAGAAATTTAATGGGTGTGTAATTATTTGAGAGAAATAATCAGAAAAGATAATAGATATATGTACAGAGAGTACTGATATCCTATTCTGAATAGCAAAACATTTGGCAGCAAGTTCCATGTCCAGGAGTGGAATGCAAGCTAGGCGATAGGGTGATTTGCTGTTATTAAAAATACAACTTTTATTGAATATTAAAAGTTATGGAAAATATTCATGGTGTGTTAAAGAAAGCATGTCAGAAATTTATGGGCAGCATAATTATTTAAAAGTAGTTGTTGTCAAGCAAAATGTGTTCACAGGCTGGAAGAAACATAACGTCATGTTTTCTCTGGCTCTTGTCTGTTAAAATGCCATTTACATTGCTATACATGATCATGTTTCAACTTAAAAATGTCACTTTCCAACAACGAAGAGCTCTGAGAAAGCACCACAGCCACCCACAGCCACTCCTGCGGGCAGCCAGCACGCTGCTGCTCTTCAGAGTCTTGCTGGACAATTTTTTTCTTTCAAATATCCTGGTTTGAAAAAGTGCAAGATAGCAACTCATTATTGTTTTAATTTTGAGTTACTTAAAATTAATGAGTTCTACACTTATTTTTAGAATCTGTTCTTGCACCGAATAATTTAGGCTACATTATTAAATAATGCAGATCACAGTCTAAAATAAAATGAGTACTTGTTGAGTTCAATCCCTTAAAATGTCAGATCGTTTGGCCATGTGGGCTTGCTTGAGATGAAGGTTTGTGCATACCTCTCCTCTGCATGCACTGGTGGCCTAATTATTGGTAGCTTTAATATCATTTATTATGGAAGAATTCTAACATACTCAAAAGGAGATAGAAAAACACAAAGAACTCATATGTCATCAAACAGCCTCAGTAATTGTCAACTGATACCGATCTTTCTTCCTTTTCTACTTCTCTTAAATTATTTCGAAGCAAATTATATGATTTAATTGGTACACAGCTTTGTATCTACCTCCAAAAGAAAGGAGCTCTTAAACACATAAACAATAGCACTATCTACCTCACCTTAGAATGGACAGTTTCTTAATTTTCAGGAAATATTTTCCCAGTTTTCAGAATTCTTAGTTCCTTCCCCCACTCTCCCTCACATTCAATTCATTTAGAAATAGGATTTTAAAAGTCAGTGTTCTATGAAAAACCACTAATCAATCTCTCTCTCTCTCTCTCTCTCTCTCTCCTCTCTCTCTCTCTCTCTCTCTCTCCTCTCTGGCAGGATCTGTCATTGTCCTGAAGATTACTTCACACAACTGAGTTAGCCTTGCTGGCCAGAGAGCCCCAGGGATCCCTCTGTGTCTGCCTCCATGGTGCTGGGGTTGCTGGTGTGCCATCCTGGGCAAGCATAGGTCCTGGGGATCAAACTCAGGTCCTCATGTACGCATGGTAAGCGCTTTATCCACAGGGCTATCTTCCCAATCCTGATACCTCTGTAGGGAGAAACCCAACTCCTTTCAGTGCTCTTTCCTTTTACACTGTAAAACATTTACTAGAGAAACGCCAGCTATGCTGTATATCCTTCTTGATCATCTCAAGGGAGGATCACCTTCGTAAATCCCCCATTCCTTCCTTCCTCAGAGGCGAGCGCACTGTGAGCTTCCTTTATTCTCTGTCTCGCCTACTCCTACTCCTTTCCTTCTCACTCATTTGTCTTTCTCTCTCATGATCACATTCACTTTCTTAGAGTCAGCTTTGCTCACTTTGCCAAAGATTCTAGTTCCTGATGACATACCCCGCAGCACAGGGGACCTAAGTGAGGTTGAGGTTAATGTGGTTTGCATTCTAGAAATAGGCTAGGCTGGCTTTTGGTTGCTATTCAGCATTCCCAACCTGAATGAACCTGTCTCTGATCTTTCTTCAACTTTGCAACTCTGCCCTTGGTATGACTTTCCGAGGATTCAGGGACGCATCTTCTCACATACTAAGTGAGAGGTTTCATCCGGTCAAGCTTCCTCCCTTCAGCCTTCCTTTCTATCCTCATCTTTCACAGTAATGGCAAAGCCTTTGCTATCAGCCACGTAAACTGGAGCCCCATTCATCATTTATAAATCGACTAACTTGCTTGTCATTGAACCTCAAGACTCTGGCTTCTAATTTTTAATTTTTAAGAACTTGGCTGATAAGATTGACCTTACCAGATAGGAATATACATTGAGTGGCTAGTTAAAAAAAAAAATGCTAGCTTCTGTCACTAAGATCACCATGTTCTGGACCTGCCCTAATTGTGTGATTGCCACCAACCAATGACTCTGGTCTTGAACACACAGAGGGAACCACTTTTGGGAACGTTCCTCTGCTTAATGGCACCAGAAGTTCTAGACTATGTTTTCTCTGGGGCTTTCCAGCCATTAAACAAGTACTTCTTATGGTCCTTCTGGATGGTCCTGATAGCTTGTACTCTGGCTCTATGCCTACTCAAGTGTGAGTTAAGGCAATTCATCAAGTATTTGAGCCATTGAAGCTGGTTTATTTCACTTAGTGTAATGTTTTCAAGATAAGATGGCATCTTTTATCTCTGTGGATTTATGACTTGAGGAATGGAAAGGCTGACCTCATGGCTCCCAAGGGTATTATAAATTTAGCATTATCATGTAGGTGTGTAGATGCCAGACAGAAACAAGCCTAGTGTGACCTGTCAAAGAAATAGGGGAAACTTTGATATCAGGATTATCTTATTGGCTCTTGACAACTATGGAATATTCTTCAATTTGGAATAACTGCTATTCCCTACCCCATAAAAATCAAATTAAGGGTTGGGGATAGAAATTGGGATAATAATGAAGACTGATAATGGAGAAATGGCCAGGACTGGCTCAGTGAAGTCTATGAGGATCGTTAAAGATGCGGAATTGTAAAGAAAAAGGTTACAAGATGGTTTTTGGAGAGCGATAGGTAGCATGGGAACCAGACAAACAAATGTCATCCCTGGCAATCTGATGAGCGTGTGGATGAGGTTCATACACTGCAGAGACTGTGTCCATCCTGCTCTGTCTCCATGTGGATACCGGACAGAAGGAGAACATGTCACTGGATCTTGAGGAGTGCTTTAACATGCCAGGTTCAACTAGAAATCCAGTGTCATTCGAGTGACTATGGATCCCTGTGCTCCGTGATCTGTAATAAGTTGCTGGCATGCATATTCCATCTAATAAGCTGTCACATCAGGACCGAAGTACCCAGATTTGGAGACATAAGAGGAAATTGCTTTAAATTATATTATGGACAAGGGTTGCTAACATTGTTTCTTATTGAGTGAGGAACAAGATACTCATTTAACAATTGGATAAAAGAACCCAAACCACTTAACTTCCCTCAGTACAGTCAGCACTTTCTAATGCAAAGGGGATTTTAAAACTTAAAAGCATTCAGAAGAAATATAACACATCAGCTATATGGATTGTTCTGAGCTGCATGAAGAGCAATTCCCCACAGTTTCTGTTTTTTTTTTCCTGCTTCATCAGAGATTGCTAAAGATTCATCAGGAAATTGACCATTGCATCAGAACATTCTGGCAGCTTTATAAGTTGCACACCTCTCCTCTGTGCTAAGTTCTATTTCGACTGTTTCTTAGTAACTCATTTATGCTAATGAGAAATCTCAGGTGGAGCAGAAAAGAGCAGATTGGAGCTCTAGCACCTGGGGAGGCTGAGGCAGGAACTGCAGGTTTGAGTTTGGCCATTGTACCCTAAATTTTGCAGCACCTATGGTGCTGCACACCATTTCCCACACCTTTCTCCTCTTCTACGTTTTACTCAAGAAATCAGGTCAAATTGTATACCTTGAGATCATCCAGGTTTGGTGGAAGGGGGCCTGGTTTGAGAGAAGAGACACCAGTTTGTCCAGAAAGGCTATTTTTGACAGGGGACAGAGGGGTATTGCTCAGTGGTGTTGAGGAAGAATTCGCATTTCTGGTCATCTGTTCATTTGGTTCTCTGAAAAACAAAGAGGCGCTTACAATACAAAACAATCAGACCTTTGTGGGCGGAGCCTTTGTGGGCGGACCTTGGGACAAGTCACAGAGTGATTGCCTACAGGGGTCAGTGAAATAACAAATCAATAGAAGAGGGTGGGAGGGGGAAACAATAACGTGAACTAGACAGCATATGCAGAAAATTCCTAGTTTCATTCCCAGGACATTGAAAGGTATGATGGAGTCTTAGGCATAGGGAAGCATGCAGGCCCACCCGTGACCTAGCTGAGGCACTATTCTGGAGAGATCTGAGCATGGCACATGGATCATGCTCAGCTTTAGATATAATTGAATGTAGCTGAAGGCAAGTGAAACAATCTTCGTGTTGACTGTATGGATGAGGATGTTGACCACGTAGAGTATGAATAGGACCTGGCGATACAAGCACACAGCCTGGGTTCAGGGGCCAGTCTCAAAAGCTGTCACATAGCTCTTTAGCAGTGACCTTAAACTGCCAGCAAAGTCAATTTTGCATTCTTAGACATTCCACAGTTTAGTTTGGAAACACAAAGAGTTTCCTTTTCCTCTAAAGAACCTTGATATTTTTGCTTCCTCCCAACCCTATGGTCCTGACAATGTATGCATGGTTTCTGAAGGGAGTCATAGGCCAAACATGTCAGAGAAGGACATAGTGTAATACAAGACACACTGGGCCCAAGCGTCTGACCCCTCAGGCCTTAGACAGAGACGCCATCCTCTACCTCTGTCCAACCCCCCCCACACCAGCTGCAGGCACTCACTTGAGGTGTGCTTGGTGCATCCCAGGATAGCTGAACCGCTGCTGCTGCTGCTGTTGCTGCTGCTGCTGCTGTTGCTGCTGCTGGCTGAGGATCTGTAGCTGCAGGAATAGCTGCTGTTGCTGGAGTAGCCGGGCATAGGCAGAGTCCATGGGTGGGGGGGACTTCTCTGCTTTCTGGTCGGGGGGTATGTACTGGTGGTATTTGAGCTTCTTCACTTTTGGTTTGGGGTCTTTGGGCTTTTTGTGGCGGTTCTTACTATCACTCAAAGACTTGGACTGCAAAGAGAAGGGAGACACAGCCTGTGTTGTAGGTCACTCATGAGAGTATGTAAGCACTTCCCGTTAAATACGTGGTAAGTTGATTTGCTAACAAAGTGGACTTAAATGAAATTAACATTGTGTCTGCAGATCCAGAATGTGGTTCTCAAGCTGAAACACACCTGTAGACTTGCTTTCCCTCACTTTCAAAAATGCTCACATCTGGCAGGAAGCCACACCCTCTGAACTACTAATTCTTTACTATGTGGAGGACTGCTCATCCATTGTACCCTTTCCCGGAGTTACTCATCATACACTGCGATCTGCACACAGTGAGAGAGTAAGGACACAACTTTGGGACTTAAGAGAAATGTTTGAATATTAATATGTTAACTGTACGTAAGTTTCATCACATCTAAGATGAAGAAAATATTATTTAATTTGCATCTTAGTGTTCAGTATAACGATCATAAAAATGGTCATCATAGGAGCAGACTTGGGAGATAAAAGCACTTGCTGCCAAGCCTTGAGTGAAGGGCTGACGTTCACTAGTTGTCTTCCAGCCCCACACATATGCTGTGGTATGTATGCATGTCCTGTGGTACACTTACACACACCACACACACACACACACACACACACACACACACAGAGAGAGAGAGAGAGAGAGAGAGAGAGAGAGAGAGAGAGAGAGAGAGAGAGAATTTTTTAAGATCACAAAAGTAACAAAGGTCTTTTTGAGGTATAATTCTATACATAACCTTCTCTGGGAATCAAAAGGCCCTCATATACTAAGAAGCAATAAGTCTATTATCATGGAGTAATAAAAACATTCAAACCAGATTCTATCAAAGAAGCATGGTTGTCAAATTGGAAGAAAAGTGTGGTACCATCATTGTACAGAAGAGGGAGCTCCTGAATAGCTGGCCAGCATAGTCTCCAGGGGCAGCCTCCAGACTTCCAACTACAAGAAGTACATTTGAGTGTAACCTCCAGGGAGCCAGCAACATTCCTTCTTTACTGACTCAGGCACCTTGTAAGCCGCAGGCGTTTTTGTTTTCTGAGTCTTCCTCTCTGAGACTAATGAATAATGATTGGGAGTATTTCTGTGAGCGTGGTGGCTTTATTTCACTCTACTCATTAATCGATGGGCCTTCTGGTTAATTAATCATACTTCTGTCTTGGGTGAGTTTCTGCAGGGTCTGGTGACCTGCTCCTCCCAGCTTAGCTGCTGCTCAGGCCTCATCCCCTCAGGCTTGCTTTGAAGGGGAAGGACTGCTGCTGACTCAAGGATGCTGAAGATGCTTTTGTTCCCCTATATTGCCTTAGCACAGGCACCAGGAACATTCCAGAAGATAGTGTGTCACGAATGTTATTGACATAACATATCTATATGGTTTCACTCTTTTTGTGAGTACAGGGGATACTTGTTCTCTAATTGCATGTTTCTTTTTCTCTTTACAACTCACAGGACACAGAAAGTGTACACATACATTTTCCTAAGGTGGACCAGCGATAGATCCACTGTAGCATTCAAGTCCCAGCTGTGGGACTCATCAACTAGAAAAAGGAGGGTGTACCCTATGGCTAGAACTTCCAAGACTTCCAAATGCAGCACTGATTCAAATCTGTACACACACACACACACACACACACACACACACACACACTCCCCTTTACCAAATTGTAGGAGACAGTTCTTCATCACAGTATCCAGGGCTCCTAACCACCTCTGTAACTTCCTGCCTCTTTCCCCCATCAGCTTGCTCCCATGTGCATCAATCCTGCTGTCTGATGCCAGCTCACTTTCAAAACTGGCTCCGTCTTGGGAACTTTGTGTGCCCTCCTTACTCAGCATGTTGAGGGTGCAGGACAATGGTCACATCACTATTGAGGGAGTGGGGGACAATGGAATCTAACCTCCATTCCCCTGCCTTGGAAGGAGAGCCTCTTTTATTATTGATGTAAAGGGCAAGGAACATTTCCTGTACATTCGCACTTTTGGGTGAACATCATCTTCTATCCAGTCCCATGAAATCCCCACTGCTCCCAAATGAACGCCTTGCCACCCAGCCATCACTCCACGCTCTCCTCTCTTCACAGCTGCCATTCTTGTTAAATATGCTTATTTTGGACATTCTTATCCATGAAACCTCATTGAATATATTTTGGACATTTGTATACATGAAACTCCCCGTTGAACATATTCTTTGTCTGACTTCTCAGACTTAACGTGTTTTTTTTTTTTTTTTTTTTTTTTTTTTTTGGTTTTTCCAGACAGGGTTTCTCTGTGTAGCCCGGGCTGTCCTGGAACTCACTCTGTAGACCAGGCTGGCCTCGAACTCAGAAATCCGCCTGCCTCTGCCTCCCAAATGCTGGGATTAAAGGCGTGCGCCACCACCGCCCGGCTTAACGTGTTGTTTTCAAGGTTAGTTCTTGTTGTGGCAGCGTCAATATGGCACCTGTTTTTTTTTTTTTTTTTTTTATGACTGAATAATATTTAGTGCCATGGCTCCACCATGACTTCACTCATCTATCAGTTGGTGGGCATTTGGGTTGGTTTAAACTTGTAAATATGGCAAACTAGTGTTGCTGAGAAGACTCTGTGAAGAATTTTTAGTTCTTTTAGGTGTATAGCTAGGAGTGGAGTTGCTGGACCACATGGTAAATCTATACTTAATTCACTGAGGAAATGACAAATCTTTCCACAGCAGTTTAAGCATTTTACATTCAGGCCTGTAGTGTGTGGGGCTTCCAGCTTTCTTACATCTTTGTAGGCCTTTGTTATTGCCATGTTTTTGATGGATGCTATTTTAGTGCATATGAAATGATATTTCATTGGGTTTTAACTTTGCACCACCCTAAGGACTGACCACATTGGGACTATTTTCATGTGCTTCTTGAAAACTCCTATATTTCTAGAGGGATATCTGTCCAAACCTCTGCACATCTTTCATATTTCCACAAGACACTGTGATGGTTCATAATGGTCTGAATACCCGGCTAGACTATATAGAGGATGGGGTGATGTTCTTACCAGCGTGTGACATGACCTCTTGGAGACGTCTAGATACTTCTCTCTTTAATAGAATTTTTATGGCTTCTGAAAGTAGTCTGTGAAGTTTCTCTCTAGCCTCCTAAGAATCATAGTGAGTCAATTGGGTTGAGTGGTTCTATCCAGCTCAGCTGTTTTCTTCTAAGAACCCTTCCAGACCAGTGGTTCTCAACCTGTGTGCTGTGCCCCATTGGGGGTCCAGTATCGGAGGTCCTGCATATCAGATGTTTACATTATGATTCCCAACAGTAGAGAAATTATAGGTATGAAGTAGCAAAGAGATAATTCTATGGTTTGGGGTCACCACAACATGAGGAATGGAGTTAAAAACTCTCAGTGCTGGGAGGTTGAGAACCACTGCTAGATGAACATAGATGTTGTTGCATCTTCAACAGTTGGGGTTTAGGTATTGATCATTCAGAAGCTCTGGGTGGTCATCTACAAACAAGCAGTCCAGTGGACCAATGGAGTTTGCATGGATATGAATTTTTTTTTTTTACAACTAGTCTATCCTTCTGTCCTTCCTTTGGGCTCCTAGCATGCCTTCTTGGTATAGGGAGGTTGACAGCTTTACTAATTTGAATTATCAAAAAACTTAAATATTCAATTAGCAGTGCTACTATAATTCTTCTTTATAGACATCTTTACCAATAATGTGAACCATTTCTTCCTCCATCTCATGTGCATCTAATAGATGATAAAACTACTATTTTGTCATTGACTATTAATTTACAAAAGAAAAGGTCCCAGAAAAATTGTGTCATCAGGTACTAAAGGTAACACTAGAATTGAAAAGAAAAAAAAGAAAGAAAGAAAGAAAAAAAAAAAGAAACAGAGCTCCCAACTGAATCTGATAGATGTTAGCTAGTACAGAGTAATATAAAAAAGCCAAACGACTGCACAACGTCTAATTAGGAGGCAGTTCTCTGGGAATGGCTGGGTGTAATGCTGGGGAAATTAAGTATGAAATACGGTAGTCACCACTGGCTGTTTCCTATGAGCCTAACTCCTCCCATGTTCGGTTCCCCCATGCGTTAGAGTTCTTGCAATACCCAAGGCTTCAGTCCTGCTCCCGTCACATAAATACAACTGCTCTGGTGAGTTTTATGAGCCTTACAAGTCCTTCGTGCATTGCACTCAGCTGTGTCTTTCTTCAGGGTGAGCCTGGGAAATCTTCCTTTTCTATTTTGTGTTGAATAGCCCAGGCTGACCGGGAACTCACTGACATATTTTTTCCCTTCTGAGTGCTGGGATTACAGGCGTGTACTACCTTGTCTGGCTCATGAAATCCAAGCCACAGACATGCTGGCTGAGCTATATTCCCAATACAGACAAGCTTCCCCAGTGCTGAGAGTATATACATTGATGGCATATGCCACTTTGTGACTTTTCTAGTTGTCTGAACCTGTGTCTGGTTCCATGGACGTCTCCTCATGCCAACAGAACTGCCTTGCAAATCTCTGCTTTGCATAGTGTGAGGGAGCCTAGCCTCAGACAGAGGTTTGGAGCTAGACCAGTCCATACCTTTACAGCAGTATGCACAGGGATTGGGGTGCCGAGGGGTCCGAGCACCTGCTTCCCAGAGTCTGACTGGTTGCTTGACTGGGAGGCTGCATCGTTCTTGTCACTTTCTGAGCCAGGAGCAAGATCCTAAAATCCAAATTGTAGTGTTACTAGGGCACAAGAATCAAGGTGCTCCATCATTCGGCTGATCCCCTCCTGTGTTCACTCCAGCTTCCTGTCCTGATAACATCAGGTGCTCCCTGCAGGAGGACATCCCAATCTGTCACCCACTGCAAGGATATCTCGGAGAGATAAAGGGAAAATTTCAGTATCAATTCCAGAAGATAGGGTGTACTCCTGGGTTGATCTGGGCAAATTGGGACATCTGGTCACCCTGAAGGGGAGCTCTACATAATAATGAGATTGAGAAAGAAAGGAAACAGGGAGAGTGAGAGCAGAAATTCTGAGAAAAAAGAGAACAAGCAAAATGGGGGAAAAGGGCATGTGTGTATAATATGAATAATGTCTGCAGAGGTGTGCAAGTATATGTGTAAAGAGAAGATAGAACTACATATAAGTGTCTCATTGTGTAGGAGTGTTTGCATGTGTGTATATAGATAGAATTATGAATGTATCTCAGAGAGCAGGAATATGTGTGAGTGTATGCATGTGTATTTGTAAACATGCATGCCTCTTTGTTGGCCATATATGTGTACATACATGTGCACACATGTCTGTGTATATATGCATGTACATATGTTTTTGTGAATATATATAGTTGCATATATATATATATATATATATGCAGTAATAAACATGAATACCTTCCTGGGCATGTGCACACATGTATGTGTACGTGTATGGTGATTATATGTATATACCTGCATATTTGTACATATACACAATTGTGTGTATATGTATTGGTTATATGTGTTTATGCATGTTCACTCTGGTATGGTTGTATGTTAGGATATAAATATTTAAACATCTATGTGTGTACTAGTACATATCTTACATACATGTGCATCTTTATATCAATGTACATGTATACAAGGTAGATATAAAAGGGGAAGAATTGCCAGAACACAGGAACAAAATAATATGTGTATATGTGTGTTTGTACATGTGTGTTAGATTCATGTATTTGCATTTGTAGGGTCACATATGTCTTTATGAGAATATGCTTCTGTCTGCTGAGGGTTCCATGGAAAGTAATTCTCTTCTCTTCCTGTCCTACATTCCTATGCTATGACTCAACAAAAGGCCAGGGGTCCTTACACCCCTCCTGGGGGCCAGAAGTGAGCTTCCCAGTTCTCCCTTGAATTCATGAACCTCAGCATCTGTCACAAACCTATGGACTGCTTGTCTCTCAGAGCGTCCGTGTTCAACCTTCCAGACATCGTTGCTGAGAGAAAAGACAAAGCAGCCCCTGCATTTTCAGTAATTGGCCCCTTCTTCCCCTTCTGCTAGGGTTAAGCAGAAAAGAACTTGTCTTTTCCGCAAAACCATTCTTAAATCAGAAGCTGAGGAGGAGTTTGCTGTCAAAGAATATGCGCAAGTGGTCTGATAGCCTGTTTGATGTTATCAAAGATGTTTGACTGCAAAACTCAGCATGGGCTGCAGGGGAAGGGAGATGCTTTGATGAGGAACTCTGGCCTGAGGAGTGCACAGTCTTCTCTCACGCCTCCCTCCTCCTCCCACTTCACATTTCTTTCTTGGCAGCTTTAAGTGTGCTGTGATGGGGTAGAGATAGGGATGACAGTGACCAGGAACCATCATGCTTCCAGGAAACTGGACCCCGAATAAGCATCACTGCAACTTCCCCTCATCCAGTAGGAAAATCATTTCAAATACAAGTTGAGTATCCACAATCCAATATTCCAAGATCTGAATTGCTTCAAAAATCGAAACCGCTTGAGGCTGACAAGAAGTCATGAGAAGAAAAGGCAATACAGAACTTAGCTTCATGCACACAATTATATATATATATATAATTAGGCTATGGATATGTATGCATATCTAAGACACAAGTGAATCCTGCTTTTGACTTGATCTTAAACTCAAGACACATTATCATGAATAGATGCAAATACATTCTAAACACTTCTGGTCCCCAACAGTTTGAGTAAGGGATAGCCAAAGTAGCTATTTTATTCCAGTGTCTGTGGAACAGTCTCTTGGTGGTCAGGAAGACTAAGTCTTCTGAAAGAGAAGGGAGTGGCCTAGAGGCTTCTTTCTAGAGAAGAGTATTATAAACCCAGGGTGAAAGCACCTTTGTATCACTATTCCTCCTTCCCAACTCTGTGTGCTCTACTCCCACCAACATCTCTTAGGAGTCCTATGTTGCCATCACGTGGCTTTGGGAGGGAGTGACATTCCATGTGATCTGGAATTCACCCAGCCATTTAGACTCATGGAGTGATAGTTTTATCTTCCTGGTCTTCAGTTTCAGTGGTACTTACTCAGCAGGGCCAAGGGTCTCAGGGAGAAGATGTGAAGTGTATAATATTGACTGGGCCAACTGTGAGCATCAGGACAGTGTGAGCATCAGGACAGTGTGAGCATCAGGACAGTGTGAGCATCAGCTCAGTGTGACATCAGACAGTGTGAGCATCACTCAGTTGAGCATCAGACATGTGAGCATCAGGACAGTGTGAGCATCAGCTCAGTGTGAGCATCAGGACAGTGTGAGCATCAGACAGTGTGAGCATCAGCTCAGTGTGAGCATCAGCTCAGTGTGACATCAGCTCAGTGTGAGCATCAGGACAGTGTGAGCGTCAAGGCAGATGTGGTTCTCTAAACTCATCATTATTCTCTATAAGTGTGCTTCATTGTTTTGGTATTCATTCCTTGCTTTCACATACTTGTGGATTTGTCTAGAAGGGGTAAGGACTGAGCTGGAGTTGGGGCTATGTGCTAGCTTCAGGCTAACATGGTAGACACCTGTCAAGGGTGGAAGCAACTGGTGCCTCCTTCTTTCTGATAGCATCTCCTGTCCCCTTACCCTACCCCCAGGCCCTCTGATGAGTTTGACATTAGTCCTGTCTGGAGAGTGTTGGCCAATCATGGGAGCTCACTGAATCAACTTACCTTATGCCTGTAACAGAGTAAACTTATATACTTGCTCACAAAGTAACTCCAAAGCTAACATTGTGAGGGTTTTCAATGTTTCTAAGGTTCACAAGTGCTTGCCCTGAACAAGGTTGAGAAGAGACACTAAGAAAATACATCATCAGGTAAGCTCTTTGTGGTGGATACACTGTAACCTCATCACTCAGCCTGAGGGAGGGGTACCCTGAACTTGAGATCAGGATATCCTATATAGCAAGACCCTGTCTCAGGTTAAAATTAGCAGCAGACAGAGTGAGGGGCTCTCAGCAACACCAGCTACAGCAATGATGATATGAAATCTAAGACTGTGAGGCAGGCCAGCCTGTTTCACCTGGATTGTGTCCAGAGAACCGGACAGAGGAGCCTCAGTGGACTTGACATCTGGGGTCGATCCTGTAGAGCCCTGGTGGTCCTCGCTCCGAGCCTGATCTGGGGAAAGCCCATCCTTGCTGCTGTCATCCTCAAAGGCAAAGGCATCTGCTGCTTTGGAGAAGCTCACCTCAGAACCTGAGTGAGAGAAAACCAAGATGGAATTGGTGACTTGGAACATCAGAGAGCTGTTCAGAAATGCTACTAAGTATCGCCGCTATGCCAGTGCACACATTTTGCTTT